>JAAGNO010010988.1:0-97095 GCA_033439905.1 Ceryle rudis | reverse complement strand
GTTTGGAAGTGGAATGGTAAGCGGAATACTGCGGGGAAAGCGTCCTCCTGTGTTTGCGGCAAGTGCGTTACAAACCGGTAATAAACTGACCAATTTGAGGCTTGGAAGGTTTTTTTTTTTTGTTTGCTTTCCCTCTGCTTTGTAGGCTTCTTTGCATTTCCCTTTGTCACAGTTCTCTTAGAAATCTGCGTGGCAAGCATCATGACAACTGTAAAGGGCCTGACCTGGCAGCAGCGCATCGGGGGGTGCCAGCAGTGCCGGGGGTGGTTCTGTTGTGCCTCTCATTACCTGTGCATCCACAGTCACTTTCCCACTGCCCCAGTAATGTAGGTTCTGAAGCCCTGCAGCATCCGTTAGACAATGGCTCGAGGCCTTTAATGTGGGCAAGGTGTGCTTGGTGCAGGTTTGGGACAAGAGAATCCTGTCACACTTTTGCAAGAGAAGCACCATGCTCTAGGAGCTTGAGGGATGTCTGGGGACCCACCAAGCTGTCACCTTCCTCCTGGCCAGCATCAGGCATGGCCTGTTACTGTGACTCTTCCAGTCCACTGACCAGGCAAATCTGGACTTTAAACCAGTGGTTCAGCCACTTTATGGAATCCTGGTTCCAGTCCAACCTTTTCGTTAATTACATTCAGGTAAACCATCTGCTTAAAGAAGCAGGTATTATCTATAGCCTAAGTTCTGCTGGGAAACAGCTTACCTCAAATCCCAACAACAAATGACAACCCCTATTATATATGTATTGCAACACCAGTAGTAAAACTGACCAGTAAATCAGCAGAGGCAAGACAGGACCATGGAGTTACAGAGTAACTGATTTGGAAGTAGGCTGAAAAAACCCCAAACCTAAGCCTGGCTCAAGCCTCAGGCCAATTTGTGTTCCAAACCTGTTATTATTTTTGCAAATATAAACACAGTAATTACATAAGCATGGGCATGAAGCCCTGTTTGGTTTCCCTCCCCATCAGAAAGCTTGCTTGAGCTGAAAATAATAAATACATCACGAACCCTGCCTTCTCCTTTGCCTTCTTCATCCCTCAGCCTTTTGAGATAGCACTGGCCAAGTGAGGGTCTCAAAATGCTTTGTGAAGGTGGGCAGCTGAATTATTGCTTCCCTTGCAGAAGACAAAGCTACAGATCTGTCAGGGAGTCTCTTTGAAGGTCAGGGGAAAGCAAGAGGCAAAGGAGATGAGGAATTTCCAGATGGTGAAGACCCTTGGGGCTCAGGGCTCAGTAATGAGTGGGATGAAGAAATAACATGTCAAGAGAGGGAGAAGATGGAGGTGAGAGAGTCGGGCACAAATGCATGTTTCTGGGTCCCCTTGTGCCACAGTAGCCTGAACCTCCCACAGGGAAGCAGCATCTCTGTTTTCACAGAACCAGAGAATGGTAGGGTTTGGAAGGGACCTCTGAAGATCATCTAGTCTAACACCCCTGCCAGAGCAGGTTTGCCTAGAGCAGGTTGCACAGGAACATGTTCAGATGGATTTTGAAAGCCTCTAGGGAAGGAGACTCCACAACCTCTCTGGGCAACCTGTACCAGTGCTCCATCACCTTCAAAGTAAAGAAATTTTTCCTTATGTTTAGGTGGGACTCCTGTGTTCTAGTATGTGCCTGTTGCCCCTTGTCCTGTCACTGAGCACCACTAAAAGGAGTCTGGCCCCATCCTGTTGACATCCACCCTTCAGATATTTGTGAACATTCATAAGATCCCCTCTCAGTTTTCCCTTCTCCAGGCTACACAGCCCCAGATCTCTCAGCCTTTCCTCAAAAAAGAGGGGATCCTGTCCCCTAATCATTTTTGTAGCCCTCTGTTGGACTCTTTTCAGTAATTCCCTGTCTCTCTTGAACTAGTGAGCCCAGAAATGGACACAGTACTCCAGATGGGCCTCACTAGGGTGGAGTAGAGGGGGAAAAGAACCTCTCTTGATGTGCTGGCCACACTTTTCTTAATGCATTCCAGGACACCACTACCTTCCTGGCTATAGGAGTACACTGCTGACTCCTGGTTAACTTCTTGTCCACCAGGACTCCCAGATCCTTCTCTGTGGAGCTGCTTTCCATCAGGCCAGCCCCTACCCTGTACTGGTGCATGGGGTTGTTCATCCCCAGGTGCAGGATTCTACACTTGCCCTTGTTTTGCTGACAGGGAAGCAGAGAATGGCGAGTGATTAACACACTCAAAAATGCAACTCCTGGTTGGGCTGGAAATTGCACTCTGGCCACCAGAGCAAGGTAGATAAGGAAAAGGAGAAAGATAAGCAGGGGAAACCCAAGATTTTAATTGTGGAAAAGCACTGGGGGGGGCCTTCTTCAAACAGCATGGGAGTCTCCCTCTTGCCAAGAATGTTAGTTGAAAATGCTGGCATTCTTATTTACTGCAGATTGATTTATGGACAGGACTTGAGTCTCTAAACCACAGCAAAAAACATGCAGGAAAAAAAAACCCAACCCCAAATTTACCTGGTAAGAAAAGTATTGACCCAAATTTCAACCACAAGGCACATGGGATGTCATGTGTACAATGGTATCATTCTTTTATGTGTGTTTGGGCCTATTCAGCATAATTGCAGATGACCTTACCCTACTAACCTGTGGCTGACTCCACTGGGGCAGGTTGAGCAGAAGAGACAGCCGTAGGGTGATAGAGAGGGTGCAACATTGGGTGCAGTCCTCACCTCCTCAATACTGAGCCCCACACACTATAAGGGACTTCTGCACATGTGGCTGGAGGCAGAAAAGCTCTTTCCTGGCCCACTGTAGTAGAGACAACTGGTACTTCTGCAGATATCTCACACAGATCAAGAGTTTTGTCTGAAGGTTGTTGCCATCTCAACGTGCATGGGTGCAGCATTGGCGGCACACAGCATGCTCCTTCAGGGAGCAAACCTCTGCCACCCTTGGAAGAACTGTTTGGGTTTAGAGTATAAAGCAAGTGGATGATAAGGACATATTCCGCAGGGTCTGCCAGCAAGGCGGGAAGTTGTGCTGCAAACAGCACCTTGGCACAAGGTGAGTGGCTGTCGTGGTGACAGAATCCATTTCCCATTTCCTCAGTAACCCAGGTTCTTCCAGTTCTGAATTGTTTGAGTGCTGTTAATGAGTCTTTCAGCAGAGCTGCTTACTCCATCTCAAGAGACTGTCAGATGCATTTGCATCCACAGCAGAGCTAGAGGTCTGTTGCTTGTCAGGACAAGAGGCTGGCCAAGTACTGGCCACTACAAAGAAAGGCAAGGAACCAGGGCAGGCACCAAAAAAGATGACACATCACTTGGGCCACTGTGAAAGGCAGTGAAGGGTCTCTTTCTTCTGAACTACAGTTTATTTTTCAAAGGTTTGAGCTACTCCATCTGCTGCAACTGGGAGGGACCTTGCTCTTGATCAGACTAATGACATGTAATTCGCCACTCTGTTTGGTGGTGCCTCACAAATCCCTATTTGCTTACTGATCTGGAGAGGCTTTAGCAAGCTATCTTTTTTTTTCTTTTTTTTTTCTTCTTTTTTTTTTCTTGAAAATAAAAATCATCTGTCCACTCATCATAAATCGGATCTTCTTGTAAGTCCGAGACTCTGCCAGCTGCTCATGCAAACATTTGCAGTGACACTGAGATGAAAGGAACTGCATCTGGCCCATTCCACAGCCTGTTTTTTAAACAGCAGCACACAATTCATACACTGTAGTTACAAAATAGTAATGTGCTTTTAATTTGCACAGACTGAACCTAGGAAACTATAATTAGAAAGAGAGTTTCTGGAAATGCAACAAGGAAATATTAATACAGTGCAAAAAGCTCTCCAAAGCCTCCAGCCCCACAGAGATGTCTTGTCTAAAATGTTGTGTTAGCCAGTTTTTCTCTCTTAATCCAATAGGACTGTGTCTCTGGAGCAATCTTCTGTGAACATTTAGCCTCCTTGACCATAAATCTTAGCCATTTGACACCCAAGTTATTAAATTATATTTGTGTTGTTATATCATAACACGATACTTAGCCGTGTATCATGCCCCCAAGGATAGCACAGAACGGGCAAATGGTAAAACAAAGCTCGTCCTTCTGGACCCTCTTTACAGCTGAGAGAATTGCTGTAACCTGCCAGCAGTTCTGGCCTGTATTTGAGTTTGTGTTTGATTTCACTTAGAATAGACCACATTACATATACGTATTGTCTAGGACATTAAAATATGGAAAGACAAATCATCAGCACTAGCACATAGTCATTTCTTATTACAGTTCTTAAATGGGATTTTAGAGGGGTCATAAATGTTGTGTCATGAGTAATAAAATTTGGGGGACTGAACAGAAGAGAGAAAAATAAACATGGTATTGAATTATTTAAGGTTTAAATTCCACTGCATGGTCCTGGGAGGGTCTTCAGAAGCAATCTCTCCTCCAGTGCAGCTGGAGGGATATCTCATTCAAACACCATATGGATGCTGTCTAACAGTGCCTATCAGTCGATTGTATGCTAAGGACCAGCTGTGGTTGCCTAGCAGCTTCTGCCTCCTCATTGACCCCCAGGGGTGAAGCTCACGTGACAGTCGGAAATCAAGGAAATTCACCCCAAGTAGGGCAGTGCTCTTTACGATGAATTACAAAGGCAGTGATTTGCCTGTTGACATCGGAGATGAATAAAACCATAACATTTTGCCTCAAATCATATTATGGCTTCTTCTTGTCACTGCGCCCAGTTGCTCTCACACCTTGTGCTTTGTTTGTGGCTAAGGATGTTTTGGATCTCCAGGGTCTAAAAGTCTTCATGGTTAGCACTGACACTTCCAGATTCACTTTTGGCTGGGTTGCCAGTATGTGTGTGGCCACAGATGTTTTACAATTGCCACAGACACCTCCAGAGCACTTTTGCAAAAAAGAAAATCTCATGCCAGGTGTCCTTTTGCCCCAGTGCAAGAAGGAATATGGACAAGTCCTGACACCCACCAGGGGAGTACCACACTCAACAGTTCTTACATCACTTTCTCATCGCTCCAGCTTTTCTTCATGCAAAATTCTTGCAGAGTAATTTCTCAAACAACTTCAAAGCCTGTACTAATGTTGTAACAGAGCCTTCCCCATTGCTATAATGTCTTTCTAGTTATCAATTCTTGGGGCTTATTATGTGAAAATTAGAAATACATTATTACCAGACAAGCCATTATCTCAACTGCACTGACATTTGCAACCTGACATAATCTCTGAAATTCTGAATTGCTTGCTATGAAACACTTTTTTCCTTCATGAAGATGTCAAAGAATTTCAATTTCAGTTAATTCTTGCAACCCTAATGAGTTTCCTTCTCTAAGGAACTGGCAATGGTCTTTATTCTATAATAGTTCCAGGAACAATTGGAAAGTACTTGGATAATAACGTAAGGATTTTTAGATCAATATCACTTCTGTAACGTGAATTTTTTGCCAGATCTGAGTAGCTAAGCTGTTCTCTCTTTTTTTTTTTTTTTTTTTTTTTAATGAGGATTTCCCAGAAAAGTTCTTGTGCACTGAGAAAACTTTATACACATATGCATACCAAGAGGTGACAAGAAGTTAATGAATAGTGTCCATAACATGACACCTGGAAAGTTCTAGTGTTGTGACATTGGAGGGATATTTTCCAAATAGGAGACTATTTCTTTTATGGATTTTGTATGCTTCACTTTGTATGCTGTGAGGATATCATGCTCAGTGAGTCAGACTGGAGGCAAATACGTCCTATGAGCCCATTAGAGACGTCCTCTTCTGTTCATATCAATCGGTTAATATATTAAAAGTTATTTTATTTATGTAGATTGAAGAAAGCATTGACAAAACACGTTGGGTTTTTTTTGTTGGCAAGCTAGGTTCACTGAACTGTACTACCCCAAGAAAGATAAACTTTATCTCAGGTGTCAAGTATATGCCTGATCCAAGAGTTGCACCTGTCACTGTAAAGAGTTTGTGAACTTCAAGGGCTTTTGGTTTTGGCCCAAGGAAGGAGGGTAAACAACCTCTGTCAGGAAGCTTACACTACCTGTCTTCAGATAACTATTTCTGAATTGTTTTCTTGCTCTACACATCAGCTTTTAGACTTTTTTCTTTCCTTTGCAGAAATGCTAAGTTTCTGTTCATTTCAGCTTTTCCCAGGCTCTGGAGTCAGTTGCTTGGGTGATGCTGCAATGTGCCTCCTGGGCATTTCAACCATATGCCATACTTCTCCAGAGCAAAACTGCTCAAGGTCTGCATGCATTTGAAATATTTAGGGCTTCCTTTGAACTACTGTGGAACAATAAGACACTCTGGGTGGTTTTCAGACATCTCTGTTCTTACATGAAGAAAAAGTGTGGGTACCTCCCATCCTTCTGAATGGAAGAAAAGTCATTCTGAGGGATGTGTCTGTAGTCTGTGCCACAAAGTTGTTTGAGATTTATCAGTCCTGCACTGGGCAGGACACTACCCTTCTCCTACATGTTGCCCTTTTATTTATTAGTAATGTCTTTGGGCAAGGTGCTGGTTTTTCACCTGGTTCTAGTAGTCCCTCATGTGTGAACTTCTGAGCAGTATAAAGTAGTTGTTGAGTGACCTCATATATGAGTATCGTTACTTGCCACACCACTAACACATACATTGAGATTAACAAGTTTCTGCTGTTCCTACAGCCTGGTCTCTGCAGTTGCCTTGGGCCAGCATATCGTGCCTGGCAGGGCTGTTGTTCTAATGCTGGTTCTTTCTCTGCTATTTTACACCCACTTTTTTGTTGTTCTTCCTATTCACTCCATCCTCTCTTAAAGCTGATGTAAGGTTACTTTTTCCTAACAACATTTTTAAGCAGGAGAGACAAAAAAACCTTCAATTTCCAGTTCAGTGCCTGCTCAAAACTTTAACCCCCAACTTCTAATTAAACTTTGAACCATAGAAAACTAGACAAAAGTATCAAGCATGCTCTGACTGCATGAGGTTTCCAGATCAACATTCGTTCCAGTGCAGTGGGTGTCCAAGAGGGCTCATGTCCACCTCTACATGAAGGAGCCTTGAGGCTATTGAGTTTGTCTCTGTACCAAAAGCTACAGACAGCAGAGTGTGACTCCTGCTTCGCTTCCAGTACAGCATGTTCCTTGTCTGTGAGGCTGAGGGGGTGGAGAGGCCTGTCCAGTTTACTGCACCATCTGCTAGGTTCAGACAAATCGCTTAATCTTAACCAGTTTCAAAGGGAATGAGGTCAAAACTTCAGAGGTGACCTTAACTCTTCATAAAATATTTGCTGTCTCAGATGTTATGAAGAAAAGGTTGTTTCAGAGGAGCAGGGATGACTTGCCAGAATTCCTCCTGACACTGAAATGCACTTCCTTCTCCCTCCACAGAAAGCTCATCACTCCTCTGTCCCTGGCAGCAGCAGCAACCCACCCCTGTGACCTCCCCTAGCTTCCTAGGCACTGCAGCTTCCATGGTACCCTGTGTCTCTGGCTTGCGTGCCCATTTTCTGACTCATATTACATCTCTTGAGTCCCCAGGATGCATCTCTGTATACCTAGACAGCTCTAATTCCCCAGGGATTTCTCTCTGCTGTACATCCTATAAGCAGCTGGGACACCCTTTAGCCATCCCCCCCAGACCCCTCTGGGGTGGCACCCATTTGGTACATATTTAGGATTATCCCTCAGCCAGTCCTTCCCTGATCAGGTCTTCTCCAGATGTATATTGGTTAACTGACCACAAAACACTGCCTACCGCAAGGTTTCGTTGAGACAGGACCCCTCCTTTTCTGTAGGTTAGATATGCACTCTTACAAAAGATTACTCTGTAATTTACAGGTGCAGAAATACTGCTTTTTTATACACAATACACACAGAGAATCCTTGACTTTTACATTTGCCTCGAGCTCTTCAGGTTTGTCATGCAGTAAAAATGAGAACCTGGAGCATTTTGAGGACCTTTCTCTTATGTCTAGTCATGATCAGAAAGCACAGAGACATTTCGAGCATGAGGACAATAACCTCTGAGAAAAGCATATGTTTTTAGAAACAACTTTATTTCAAGTATCCTCACCTGGAGCCCGATTTTCAGGTGTGGCTTCTTCCAGGTGTGGATTTCCCCCAGTTAAGAGCTGGGAAAGAGTCATGTTTCCATCTGCTGCATGGCTAATGACAAGCAAGACTCAGCTAGCTGGGGTTTCAACTAGGTGCTGAGACAGAAGAAGAGAGCAGCCTGGTGAAGGCTTTGAAGGGGAAGGAACATTGGATCATACAGACCTCTGACCTCTCCTCAGAAGGCAAGTGTATTTTTTTTTTTTTATGCTAGCACTTTTTGGAGGAAGGACAGTGACCCAGGGCAGAAGAACCAGGTAAACCAGGGCCAGTCAGCAGCATGGGTACAGTTGTGCCCCACTTGTGTGGGAACCAGAGAACAATACATGCTATTTTATCACCAGACCCTGGCTTGAAACATAGCTGAGGAGGACAAAGGATATGAGCAGAAAACCTGGGAATGCAAAAAGGCTGTTTATCATTAGCCTCTTCATTATTCTGGTTAACGCAGTCTGGTTCAAACCTGGACATTAATCTGGCAGGATTCTCTGCCCTTAAAACATTTTTTTACTGTTTGCTTCTTCTTTGCCAAGAAGGATGGAGGGACATCTCAGATGCCTGCAAGTTTGTAAATTTTTTTTCTGGGATCTAATAAAAGGCAATGCCTTTTCCTATGGGCTTTGTTCCACTCTGAAGAAATTTTGCTTTTTAATTGATCTACTCTTAATGTCCTTAAATCACTCTTTCATGGTGGTAAAAGGGCTTAAAAAACTCCATCAAAGAAATCCTCTTTAATGAGGCCCTTCATATGCAAACAAGATTCTCTTATAGAGTTCTTACTCCTTGGTGGCCTTTCTTGAGCTTGCTTAGGGTTTTTAACAGACAATATGAATGCCATTTAGGCTGTATGAAAGGAGAACTGAGGGTGACTTGGCATTTCTGTATAGATGAATATGTGGGTTCAGCAACCTGGGGACGGATCAGTTGCCATCAGAGAGGGAATGTTAGGTCTGGAAAGAGTGGTGTCTTACAAATGGCAACAAAGCTTGTTGCAAGTAAAGAGATGTGGTAGACCCTAACAGAAAGGTCAAGGTTTGTTATATACTATGCTTTGGCTGGTTTTTGACCAAAGGCTGCTGCTGAACAAGACTTTTCCGATTTACATGGATTTTACTTGCTATTGGGACATCTCAGATTCCGCAGGAGTGGAGAAGTACAAAAATTATTTAATTTGCATAAATTAAAGCCCAAGTCAAATGAGAGTTCAAAGTGCTGCTTCCACCAAGATCCTCTGATGTTCGGTGCAACAACATAAACGGCAGAGTACCATTCCCACAGAGGGACTGGTCTCTGCCTGTGGCACATCCTATCTTTCCCAGAAAAGCCCTTTTGAATGCCATACAACATCAACATGAACACAAAGGCCCCTGACTTCATCCCTTCTGGCACAGACACTTGTGGTAGGCCCCCCTGAGTTGCTCTGATTGTGCAGATTGCAGAGGAGGGAGATAACTATGTTGAATTTTTAGGAATGGCCAGCAGATAGGAGCAATCAGATAAAACCAGTAACCAGGAGGAAAAAAAGTTTCATTAAATTCTCCTGAGAAGTGTGGGAGCTAAGAAAGACCTTTCTTTCTGGTGCTGTCCAGCCATTTCTTCAAATCTTCACCCGAAGGAATGAAGCAACTGTGTAGCCCATCTGTGTGAATGAACTGTTGCAGTGGTCATGTGACGGTGGGCTGGGAGACGCCCATCCTTCTACCATAATAAATACTAGAGTGTCTGGAGGTGATGTGGCAAATGGCTACGTTGGGTCTCTCCTGGAAAGCCAGTGTGTGTGCCTGAAAGATCTGTGAAGCACAACAAGACTGCAGAGCAGGGCTGCTGGTTTTGGTCAGGCTGGCAAAGGAGAAGCAGGGAGAGCTCAGTTAAAGCAAAGTTTTGTCATGGTATTTTGGAGGACAGGAGCAAGGCCAGTGGGCTGTGAAGGGACTCTCAGTGCTGACTTTCTCTCTGGGAAAGTATGGTGTGGGAGCACAGCAGTGCTAGGGGAAGAGGGAGGCAGAGGAGGTGATGAGACTTCTTCATGGACCCTGGGAAGTCCATGTCCATTGATTTTCAGAGGTTGTAAATAGACCTCTAAATAAACGAAGATGTTAGTGCCAGTGTTGTAAGCTTTGTGAGACAGGGACCATAATTTTCTCCAGTGTTTGTACAGCCCCTATCACTGCAACAGCCTTGCCAACAACTGGATCTCTTCTACACAACTGTACTAGGAAGTGGTCAGGTTATTATTAATAAGGTAACAATAAATACTTATAGCAACAATTTCAATCAAATTTTTTTTCAAAACAATTTTCAATTTTGATTACTCCTGAGGGGTATTTATTCTGTCTGTGCCTTATGCCCACAGAATTCTCCTGTACTGCTATAGTGTTGTTATTATTTAAATGACTTAGTGCTCTTTCAATCTGCACCTCTGGACCCAGCTTTCTCAGAGTGCCCTGTCCCCACAGGGAGCTGCACAGAGGGGCATGGCCGCAGCCACGCACAGCAAACATGGCCAACACAAGGGGAAATTGTCCTACTCTTCACTGTGAGAGCAGCTTACTACTCAGAAAGACTTTGAAAACATGCCCTATTCTGGACAAACCTAGAAAGGGTCATTCTGAAGACATCTGAGGCATGAACATCTCCTTCAAACCAAAGTACTTAAATAGCAACCGAAGTCTTTAGGCCTAAATCCCAAAGCAATTTATGTTATGGTTAGCTATGTACAAGGCCTTTAAAAGAAGCAGCTGAAAGGTTGTTTCATGGGCTGATGCAGAAGTCTGCCCTCAGGAAATGGCAGCATGCCCTACCGGATACATTAGTATCATCACCATAACTTTTTAGCTATGACAAAGTAAAGCAAATGACTCCAGTGATCTAGCCCAACAGTCATGGTGTCCATGAGGGAATATAGCAACCAGGAACACCTCGGAACCTTAAGTAGCAATTTAAAAAACAAAACAAAAAAAAAAGAGCTAGAACTTGAAATTGTTCCTGCCCAAATAACACTGCACCTGTGACACTTTGTGCTGGTACTAATTTCCTGGCAACGCTCACCACACACAATTCCTGTTCGTGGCAATAGCTAACAACACTACCTGTGCCTTTGCAGGTGGTTTGATGGTGGAGATATCTTCCTAGAAGAAAGTAATTTGTTTTCTCAATGGGATGTATTTGCCAGAGATTTTAAAGATTTACTGTTTTCTCAATGGGATGTATTTGCCAGAGATTTTAAAGATTTACTGTCAAAACAACCCCCTCCCTAGCGCATGATCTCACCGCTGTGTACCCATTAGGCTTGTGTTCAGCACAGAAAGACCATGGTGACATTCATTGCTCAATGTTGGCCTGTGCTCTCGTGCTGAAGCACTAAGTTGAAGTTGGCTTGAGAGAGAAGCAGTCAGCTTGGAGGAGACCTGGGAGAGGTTAGCATCAGAAATGTTTATATCAGCCATTTCTGTGAACTAGTGCAAAAACAAGGCTAGCTGGGTTAGAACTTGGCATCTGGGATGAAAAGGAGGGTAAAGAGGCTTTTTTTTTTTGTCCTTTTACATATATCTATAAACTGAGTTGTCTTCTCTGGCTAGCATCTTCCTCTTAAGAAAGGGACAGGACAAAGAAAGTAAGAAGACTGAAGTTCTTAATTGGTGTTAAAATATATACTCTCTGGCTTCAGCTCATGTGGAGGGAACAAAGGCTCTCAGGGCAACAACACAGTGTGTGGAGAAGATGTGGGACAGCACTGTCCACCACACCACATGCCTGGCATTTGCCAAGCAACTTACATCCTCAGGGCTGCATGCACCAGTGGTGTGGAGAGGACTGGAAGCATAACCCATTTTTGAGGGTTTTATACAAGACTCCACCAAAACAGACCATGCCATTCCATTCCTGCTATTGGCTTCATCCCCACTGGGTCTTTTTGATAAAAGGGTTGATCTGGGGGGAAAAAAAAAAACCTCTGTTAAACCTGGAACAATTTTTAATTTGGATCAATCCCCCAGTTGAAAAGTGGTTTTTTGGGAAGGGGGAAGGAAAATAAAATGTTTTGAAATGGACAAAGTATCCCATGTCTGTGATTTTGGAACAATAAATTAATTTTCTGTTTCAAAAGAATATTTCTTCTTTGAAAAAATGTATGGTGTTGAAAAAGGTTTATCTTAAAAATATTAACATTCAAATTTGGAAGTAACCAAACATGGGTTTTATTAACCCATCTCAATAAAAGAATTATTTTTTTCTGTCTATAATCATGTTGAGGTTTTTTTCCCCTGGTTTTAATTTTTAATCCTGATATTTGGAAAAAATCTCTGTGAATATTTTCACAGGGGCTGGGGAGAACATTTTCCCACACAGCTCTGTGATCAAACCCTTCAGATGCCAACAGATTACTGATTAGGCTTTCTTGCCTTTGACTTAGGATCATCATGTTGCAGAGCACTTGGGGACAGAGCAAAAGGCACCTCTCATCACGTTGTTAATGGTGTTTTTACACACACAGAGCAAGTACAGTCCTAAGAAATGTCTTAAGTGAAAGACTCCAAAATAGAGCCAAATGTGGAGTAGTAACCTTTGGCTTTCAATCTCTGTGATTTATGTCTTCCGATATCATTAAACTGGCTTTAAAATTGCTTGAATAAAACCCAAAATATTTAATTTGCCTTCTTACTTATTTTCTGAATTACATGTTGATTCTCAAGCTTGTCATTAGGCTCACCAGCACAGAAAGCTTAGCTCTTTGAGTATGAAAGCTGAGTGTCTCATGGAGGTCAATTAGAAGAACTCAAAGAGTCAGAGGAACTAGGGCTGCAAAGGAATGCTTGCAGGATGGGCTGGGGAGAGGGGGCCTCCTTATGCATTAGTCTTTAGCAGCAGCCACCATTTAGGCATTGAACAGCTCTCTTTGAATTCTACGCCCCACCCCCTCCATAAACAGGCAGCCTTCTCAAAGATGGTACCCTAGAGTATGTCCCAGAAGTACCCACACCTGAAGACAGAGGAATGATGAAACCTGCAACAGAGGGTACCCCTTGCAAGGGCAGTGTTCCCAGCTCTTCCCTGCATCACATCTAACTCATTTTTAAAAAGTATGGTAAAGAAGTCTTTGACCAGAACAGGTCTGGTATTAGTGAAAAACGGGTCACAACAGTGAATCTCAAGCCAGGTGTTTGTTCTGGTTTTTATCATGAGAGTGTGGAAGACAGATTCAGTCAGCTCTAGTCAAACTATGAAAAAAAAGGAGAAAGATGCAAACTTGGGACCTCTGCACCACTGTCTTAGCCATTTCATCTTCAGTCATAGGAAACCAGAGCTGTGGACACCTTTATGAGATCCTTGGTGATTTTAATGGCATTCGCTACATAAACTCTAGATAGAACCATCATTGTATCCTGCAATAAATCTGTCTGATAGCAATAACAAATAGATGTTAGAGGTATTAAACCAGCACCCAAATCATATTTCTGTTTACGAAACACTCTTACTATTCTGTGACCTTCTTCAACACCATCTCAGGCCCAGGCAGTCTAAAGTCTCAGATCTTACTTCCCTTTCTGTTATAGACAGGAGAAGACACTAATAGCCTACCATGAATGGCAGCTGAAGCACAAAGTACAGAAAAAGTGAAGCCGCCACTTTTACAAAGGGAGAAACTGTTTGGCAGCTTGCTGAGGCGTGCTAGTATCGGTTTTGAGTCAGGGTCCTTTGTCTCTTCAGCATTTATGGAAATAAAAAGAAAAGAACAAAAATGTAGCAGTTGCTGTTTAAAAAACCCTCTACAATTTACTATAATGAAGCATGGTCACTCAGCTTCATTTTTAATTAAGTTCCAGATCCAGGAAATCCATTCATCACAATTCTGGAATGCTGGAAAACTCACTGAGGAACTACAAAGGGCAGGTAAAGAAAAAGCATTTAAAATAGTTGCAGATGAGCTGGTAAGAGGCTCAAAGAAACAGTTAAATTTGTGTGCAGATAACCACAGTATCTGGAATGTATAAACATAGCACTTTTTTTTTCTTCTGGCCTTAAAATTTGATCCAAGTCTGGGAGTTAAAAAGTCCCATTTTGTGTAATCAGGTTCTGGTTGAACATGATTGCTGAATTATTTTAAATTGAAGACACATGTCTGGATGTTGAATTCTGTATATTATTCCAGGATGGTGTCCATTAGGTCTTATCCACAGGGGCTATCTTCATTCCTTATGCATCAGGATTAGCAAACAGTGAATCATGAATATGGAGACAGTGAAAAGAATGTGGTACTAGTTAAAGGGTGATTTTGGAAATTATCTTGCATGTATTATTCAAAACTTTTCAGTCTCTCTTGCACGGAGTCCCTACGGCTGTTTAAAACTGTTATTTTAAATCATGCTCATACAAGGCATTTGCATTCTTTCATTTTGAGTCTTGAATGTAGCAATGAACCAACATTTGCCTTAACCCCTTGTCAGTCCTAAAGCATTCTCAAGAGTATGAGTTACTCATCTAATGGTTGTGTTGCCATATGCTGTCCTTCTATAATAGATCTGCCCCTGACCTCTGTGTTTTTATATTGCTTCTTTTACTGGCAGATGGACCATTACATAAATTGAAACATATTTTGATGGATATTCCCAGTGGTAAGAGAGTATTGTCTCATTAACTCCATGGGGAAAAGCAATGTAAACCCAAAGCTGAGTAACTCACCTATCCATATGGTAGGTGAAAAGAAGCATCCTTATAGCTCATGTTAGAGGTACTGACTGCCTCCTGGATTACTGGAGGATCCAAGTTCTGAGGTTAAGTTTTTTCCTTCTGGGATGTCCAAACACATGTGTAGCTCCCTGACAGCTTTTAAAGGGCTGGACTGGGTGCTCCTTAGGTTCCTTGCAGCTACGTACCACAGAACAATCACTGCAGGATGCTCTGCCTACATGTTTTTCCTACTGCATTTCACTACACTGAACTCCTGCAGGGAAAAAATGTCTCAGTCTTCTGTCCACCAGAATTTTTAAATTAAAATAGCTCTCTTTTTTTTTTTTTTTTCTTTTTCTTTTTTTCTTTTTTTTTTAATCAAAGTTGTCAAAAAGAAGACTGTCCCTGTCATTCACATATTTCAGTTTTCTCATTTTTTGTAACAACTGTAATGGGAATTTTATCCATCCCTTAATCAAAACTATTTGTGAAATCACATCACCCAACTTCTTCACAAGGGAAAACACTTTTCTCAGTATGTTGACGACTTGATGACAGAGTCAGTAGTGATTCTGATATAACATTTCATGAAAATTGAAAGATGTCCCAAAAGCCTGCAGAAGTGAAGTGGCCACAAAACTGAATACCCATATTCTCTGCAAAATGCGTTCCTCAGTTTTCAGTCCAGGAAAGGACAGAATTTGTTGTCCAGATGGTCTTTCTGATTCCATTGCAATGGTATCTCCATATACTGCTTCACTCCCTTCTTCCTTCCGTACTTAGGCAGGGCAAATCTGCTGGGCTTTAAATCTTTCCCAGCCAGGAAGAATTCTGAAAGGAGGAAAACAGCTGGAAAACACATCCATGCCTCCTGCAAAGGTATGTGCCTTAAATATGAGTATGAGGCACAGCATCATTTTCCAAAAATCTCTCACTCTCTTAAATAACACACAACCTATTGTTCTAAGCTGAGCAAAGGTGGAGCTGGCAGCTGACATGTCTGAGGTCATTCGATAAATGGATATAATGAAGTAGTCATGGCTAATATGTGTTATAAGCTTAATATGAACCTGAAAATCCCACAGAGGAGACATAATATCTTTTAAAAATGATACTGCAGTAATGATTCTAAATCCTACAGCTTACAATAAGTGTTTAACTGTTTGAACTATTATCATGATATTATTTTAGGGATTTTCATTACAGTAGGTAACTACATTAAAATTACATTAAAGTAGGTGGTTGCCACACTTTGCTGATGCCTTACTAAGAAGCACACAGCAGACACTTGTGAGAGCACATCCTCTTGCCACATACAAATGGGTAATTTACAATATGTCTGGAGATGACAGCTTTAATTAGATTTCTTTCCAGGAGCTCATTCTGACAGATAACCTTGATCTGGAAAGAGTGTGGCACTCAGTTGTGTACTGTTTAGGACAAAGATCCAGGAATAGGCTTTTTCCTGGAATAGATATAAAAGCAGCTAAATATCATCTTATCTCTGCAAATTAGGAAAATGTGGTCCAGAGCTGTGATGTGCCTTGGACGACACTAGCTGTCTTATACAGGTAGAACTAGGGTAAAAGCAGAGTCACAGGCCAGTCTGTCTGTCTGAGCATTCTCTTTGGTTCCTATCTTCCCCTATGGTATGACTTTATCACACTGCTAAGCACCTCCTCAGTACTACTAGATGTGCTTCTAGACAAGCTCTGGGAAAGGGCATGGTGTAGCTTTCCCCACACCTGGGTACCACAGGACTTTGATGCATAAATTCCCTCTGTCATGCTACCCCAGTGAATCTCCAAGTTACTTTGATTCCACAAAGGCTGGCTCTGCCCATTCCTAAATTGCATGGACCCCTAAGATCTCCTTCTTTCCTGACTGCTTTCTTGCCAGGACATCTCCCAGAAGATTCATTTTGTATCCTGAACCAGACAGCCTTAATCCTTGAAGTCATAGATCCATGCTATAGTAAAAAAATCTCAAACAAACCAAGAATCAATTAAAACAGTACAAAATATTGCTTAAACAAGAATTAGCTTATTCCAATAGGTAAACAGAAAGGGAACAAACTACAGTTTATTACATTAGGCTTCTGCATTAATAGTTTTTCATATTGATTGCTCTAGGTGAGTATTTACACACAGTCCAAATGTACCAACTGACTCAAGACAAATTAGGAGCCCAGTTCTGACAAGTTCACTGTCTAAAATTTAAACATGAGACAAACAAGGAAAGAGAAACATTAATAAAGAGGGTGCATATCCCAGATTCATTGACAGGACCATATAGAAAGCGTCTTCATGCAGGCTTGGAACAAAGGGGTCTATCTTGCAGTGAGGCTATTGGAAGAGCAAGTGGTGGCACACCCATGGTCCAGCCAGGATGTCACCCTTCCTGAGCAAAAACAATTCATCCCCTGTGCTTCTGTTACATGAATGGACAAGAGAAGGAGTAGTATATATCTTTATATTTTGTTATATATATATTTAGATGAATGTGCGTGCATGTCTGTGTGTATGTACATATGTGTATATACACATATACAAATATGCAGTACAACTATATGATTTAACTGAGCTAGATACTGCAGCTGCTTTGTTTGGAAAACTGTCACCACAGATTCATCTCCACTGACATGTTTAGAGTGAAATATTATCTGCACGGTGAAAACATTGAATATTGCCTTTTTAAAGTGAATTTGCCCTTTGCTGTGCTAAGTGGCATGCAACACTGTAGAATGGAACAATGCCTCCTTCATTAGAAAAAATCAAAACCCATAAAACCTATTGGATGAGAACTGTTTAGTCACCTGATTTTTAGCACCACTCTTGCAAATGAAGTCAAAAATCCACTCGACACCAAACATATGCCTTTGCCATCTTAATGTTTTCTGTCTTGTCTGTATGCTTCCCATACATATTCTATGAATGTTTTCTTTTTTGCTCTTACAAATTTTAAGCTCAGCTAACTCCTGCCTTGATATCAAGTGACATTGTTTCATGCTACAACCGACACATAAATCTTTTCATCTGGGAGTGAGGTCCAAATCTCGTAAAAAGGAACTGAAGCTGGATGATGCTGACTGCATTCAAACTGCCTACAATCGCTGCCTAAGATGAAGCTCCTCTCTCTGTTGAATTTTCTGGTCTGGCAGCTCAGGCTGGGAGCTCACCTCAGATGGCACAACAAGCATGTGGGGTTGAACAACCAGAGCTGACAGTCTCAGTGCAGCTCAACTATGTTCCTTTTTCCTTGAAAGGTTCCTTAGCTGAGATTGTCCTGTGTCACTCCTCCTGTCTTCTCAACCTTCCCCTGGACACAAAAAATTCCAGAAAAATCAGATTTCAGAAAACCTCTCGCTGCTCAAAGTCAGGTGCACCCACTCCTTGTATTTGTGATATTTCTTATTTCTGAGTAAGCCAATTTATCCCTGATGTTGTTCATCAGATGGGCAGGCAGAAGAGGACTTTTCTGGATGGATAGGCTGTTTTTTCACTGTAACAACCCCTCCAGAGAGGTGCAGTAGGTTCTGGTCGCTCGGGACACCTAAGCCCACTGAGGACTTGCAGACAGTGTCTGGTTGACAGTGCTCATCATGAACCACCACTGCTAGAACTGTTACTGCACTCCCCATTCAAATTTCATTTTCACATAAAATACCTGGGCATAGGTCTGAGATCATTCTGAAAAGGCAGCTTAAATGTAATCACCCTTTTCTGAAAGCAAAATACGTCCAGTTTTCATCCCAGTTCTCAGTGTCAGAGAACACTGCTAAGCCCATCAAGTCTGCCAGGATGCACTAAGCTCTGCAGTGTATGGGCCTTCATTTCCTCCAAGCCTTAACATATCCCCTCAGCAACAGTCAGAAAATGTGGAAAAACTATTTCAAGAGACATCATCAACTTAGTGGCAGCCTTAGTAAGTGCAGTACCAGTGGGGCTTGAGACATTTTACATATCTCTGTATGACTTGAACTGAAAACATACAATTGTGCCTTAGGTATCAGCTTGCTGTGATAACACAAAGCATAGGTGATAACGTGTATCTTTGTGGAAGGTAGGACTAAGTACTGCTTATGGAAAAAACAGATTTCTAGGATTCCTTTATACATATATATATATTTGTGCTGTTCAGGAAGATAATGAAGTTGCTAATTATTTCAGTAATATATGTATCTTCTGAAACACTGTCATCTGTGATGTTCTCTTATTTTATAAACTAGCCTGTTCCTCCTCATATTCTTTGCTGTTCCTGCTCTTCCAGTGGGAAAATGAGGGCAGGTTCCTATACCCTCACAGGTCAGGCAGACTGACAGAAGGATAGGAAACACAGGGAGAGAAGTTGCAGAGGAATTCAATAAGCAAAACAGGATATATGGTACAGCAGAAAGTTTTAAAAATTCCCACATTACTCCATTTTTATCCATCAATTATGTCACAGGTTTCCTGAAGTTCAGTGTCTACCCACAGCTCATTACCATCTCTGTAAGAGACTCTTATAGACCAGGTAGCAAAGCAGTATGAAAAGTCACTTCCCAAGGTTATTCTGTTCAGCAGAAATCCTTCTCATCATCTGTCTGTGTTTAACTGAGCTCTGCAGAATAGGGGCAGTGAGAATAAAGTGTAACAGAGCTGTACAGCAGCTCTCACCCTGTGAAGCCCCTAGAGAATAAATGCAGCAGGACAGTGCAGAAGTGGTGTGGAGCTTTTCTTTTTCAATCAGTAAAGCCCTTAGCTGAAATGTTTTGAAGTCAAATGGCATTTGTTTCAGTGAGTTTTGAATCCAATTGCAATCTCCTCCTTGAGCTCCTGCAGATGACTGCAGATACCACATTTCCCTGTGAGTCTCCTGCCTTAAGGATTAGAAACATTTCTTGTCCTACATTTTGGGAACTCCATATGCTGCTAACAATAAGAATTAGCTCTGGAGAATGAATGTGTGTGTTTTGTCTGAAGGCTAAAATAATTTAATTAACACTGGGGAATCCTGCAGTAATCCAGGATGAAAGGGAGTGAAAAAAACCACCCAGCAAACAAACATGTGGTAAACAATGAAACCAGAAAAAGGCTGCCTTTTGCCAGTGTAAATTAAGTCATCCCAAGAGGTGGTCTAAATATGCAAGCAGAAAAACTCCTTTGGCCAATATAAGCTGTATCTCCACAGGGCAGGCTTTGCTCCTTTTGCTGGCAAAGCTTTTATAGTGTAAACCGGGGCTGCTAATACTGCCTTATAAGCACAGCTGATAAAAAATAATCATAATAATCATTACTTTCATCTGTCCGCAGTGGTCATTTCTACCCCTCAGCTGCATGCTGGTGAGCAGCATACACACAGGTTGGGATTCAGATCAGAGTCAGATGCTGTGGCTGTGGGGAGAGCATGGTAAATGATCAGGAAATTCCCAAATTGAGAATAAAATGATAAAGCAGTGGTCATTTCTCAAAATGCTAAACAGTCAGGTTTTGTTTAACGAAACTAGTGCTGCTGTAAATGTATCAATATAGATAAAGCAATGCAGTTCCACAGCCAATACAGTTACTACTCCTTCAAAACACTGCAAATGTCAGCTAAGGGGCAAAATTTCTTTGACTGACCTGGATAAATTGATATGAAAACTCTATTTGATCAACCATAAAGCTGTTACATTCACTTTAGCAAGCTGCTGGATTGGGAAGTCTAATCCTCTGTTGCTTTTCCCTCGTGTAGCCATATACCCAGCTATACCTGGTTAAGGATGTCAAAGGTTGTTCTTATTCCAACATAACTGTCCTGCAGAGCTGACCACACGCATCTAAAGCATTAAAAGCCAGGTCCAATTTTGTAGAGCAGAATCCTCACATCTCTGTGTAACCTGGACTACCTTAGAAAGCTTAAAAAGGAAAAAAACCATACTGCTCTTTTGAGAAAATTCCCCTGTTTTCCATACACAAGGTGGACCTTTTCTATATCCCCAATCCTCTAACTTTTGGGAATAATCTTGCTTAGACTGTGCAAAAAGAGGCACCTGAATATAAGAAGTATAAATTTCAAGTTTGAACCCACATATGCCAGTGATTTCACACGATGTCATTGCAAAGGTGATGTTGTGAAAGTTGTGGCATTATCAGAGTCTAGATATATCAATATTTGAAGACATTGTTCATCCAGCCCTGGTCTGGTTATGAGTCAGGAAAGCACATTCTGCTTAACAGAGGGATGACCAAATGGCAATGCACATGAGCAAATATTTAGCAGCCTGCCTCCCTCTGAGAAAAAATATCATCTGAAGCTAAGACAAGTAGTTTCTGTTGAGCATGCAAAAAAGATGAAACGAACTAAAAAGCATTCCCACTCACTCTGAACTCAGATAGACTGTTGGGTGAGTTGAGCCAGGACAGAAACCAGAGTGACACCAAGGAAGAGGAGAACATCATGAAAACACAGAAACAAAGATGCAAGCTCCTCATACAGCAGCTGAGGAAAAGAAAGTGGCAGCATCATGCACATTTCTTTGTTTGCATAACAAGAAAAGAGATGAGCTGTGTCTGCATCAGGTGATAATATTCAGTTGCAACCAATACATTTACCATATTTCTGTTTCCATGCAGGAAATGATTAACTGTGATGATGCCTAGCAATTATCTAGCATTTTGCCTCTTCAGAGACTTACACACACAATAAGCAGGTGTGAGTAACTTGCCATTGTAGCAGGTGTCTGTATCTAGAGCCATTCTTTACTGTTAGAATTGAAAGGGGTTGCCTGTAAACATTAAACAGTGCAGTACTAATCACATGTCCCTTTTTAACTCGGGATTGGTTGATGACCTGTAAGAACCATCTGTATGTTTGAGATTCAGAGTGTGAAAGTCAGGGGTCGTGGAAAATGAGTTGGTGGTCTCTGATGTCCTCCATATTTTGTGTAGCCAAAGGGGTTCCCATGGCTGCTCTATAGAAGCCAGCTCTGTATCTTTGGGCTCTGCCCCACTCTACCCAAAGCATCCCTGGAAAGCTGCAAAGTGCACATGCCAGGCTGCTTGGACGTCCTCTTTGGAGAAACCAAGGACAGCACAACCTATCATAACCTAAAATAGCAGACACCACTGTCTCAGCTTTTGCTCTGT
Organism: Ceryle rudis; assembly: GCA_033439905.1. Taxonomy (NCBI): domain Eukaryota; kingdom Metazoa; phylum Chordata; class Aves; order Coraciiformes; family Cerylidae; genus Ceryle; species Ceryle rudis. Next base: position 75,271 of record JAAGNO010010988.1, on the reverse strand, counting down.
CCCCTCCTTCTGCCTCTACCTGTGTGTCCCTGCAAGGGAATAGCTATCCTTACCACATCACCTCATGCCGAGGAGTATAGTGAAGATGGAGCAGAGGGTCCCTACTGGGGTTTTCAGGTGGAGCAACCAACAAAGGCTATAGAAGGAGCACTGTAACAGCCTTGTGCCACAACCTTGCCAAAGGAGAGCACTTCTGGGAGCATCGACCAACAGCTGAAAACTATCTCAAGGGGATGATATTAGACTACTTATATAGAATATACAGAACATGCAAAAACTGATGTTTGGAAAAATGAGTCTCAAATGCAGATGCAAATTTTGCCCTGCCTTTGCCTGCCTGCACCTCTGCTCACTGGGTTGCATCATGGAAGAGATGTTTTCTGAGGTACCACTACAAATTTCATGCTCATGGTAACAAAATATGTTCCCAGAGACTGGAAGATCAATCCACAAAAGCACAGAAAATGCTCACTGCCTCTAAAAACATTCATGGCACAAAACAAACCTAGAATGAAAGAATGATCAAGCAGATCCCTACTCCTACTAAATATAAAATATGGGAAATAGTGGTTTTACCATGAGGCATATAGGTCAGAACTAAGGGCAGGCATTTTAGATGTCTCAGCTTACTGCGCACTAGCTGCAGACTGTGGCCTTGAAGAATTATAGGCAACGTAAACAGAAAATAAATACGAAAGGTATTTCATTCCAATATAATTAAAAGCCCTATTACTATGTAATCTCCCCTCCAAGGAAACAGACAGTATCTCTGGAGGCTACATAAGGGTGTCAAAACGGTCTACTGTAATGACGCAGCTCAGGGATTTGAACACCTCCCCTGCCCTGGTGTTTCTTCCCTTCATTGAATGCCATTTCTGCGTGGCTTTGCTTGCTTGAATGCATGCTATCAGGAAAACACTCCATGAGAAAACTGCCACTCTATATACATTGGCCTATATAACAGTATTATGCCCGTGGTGTACACCTGCATTTACCATTAGTTGCTCTCTTAATAATAAATTATTGGAGGCATATTTCCTTTAATGTTTACCTAAAGAGGGAACAGCTAAGAAAAGCTGCATACACTGAATTCAAGAAGGGGATATTTCTTTCCTACTATAAACAGAACTGATTAAAAAACCAGAACACAAACTGAGCTCCTTGCCCTTCAGTTTTGTATGAGGTTACATTTCTTTGCAAGACTCTAATTTCTTCATTTTTTTACTGCATTCCAACCCAGGGAGATATAAACCAAAGCAAACAAAGTACCCCCCAAAGGAGCCTCTCCCCCTTAAGCAGGACTTCTATTTTTAATTCTCTACAGCTTTTAAAACATTTGAATGGGAAGCCTCCATCAGTCTTTGGTAGAAAAGAATTCCTGCTGGTCTCTCAGGACATCCACTCCAGATAATCTCAACTGGCAGCTCGATATAAGACTGATATCTCTTCTCAGAGGGGTTCCTTGCAGTTGCGTTTCAACACATACTGCCTTTGCGAAGAAACATTTTAAACAGTCATGTTTTCCTCCTTCAAAAATGAATTAATAAAAAGAAAAGAAGAAAAAGAAAAAAGGAAAAGAAAAATATGTTGACCTTCTTGCTTGTTGGCAGTATTTCACACTTTGTTGCTGCCTTTCTCCAAAGCTGGCTCTCAACAGAACTCTGCACTGACTTTGCTCTGGCCAACAGCAGGAATTCAAACAGGAGGTCTGCCACTGTCACCCCATCACATCTCCAGGAACTGTTGCTTGCTGTGTTCCCAAAAGCCTGGACCCTTCTCAGTCTGGAGATGGGAAGCTCAAGAGCTCTTGTACCCATCACAAACATGAGGCAGAAGAAAATTGCAAGAAACTGAAAAAAGATTCTCTATTTCCAACAGAAGAGGAACAGAGTGGGAAAAATTTTAAAACCAGTGTGCATTATGCCTGAAGTATTTATAGGAAGGCTCCTTTAAAAAGCTTATACTCCAGCAATTTATCTGTCCTTCTAAGAATCAAGACAGGAACTACCTCCCCATGCTCCCTAAGGAAGGAACCAGTTGCTTAGCAAGAGTGAAAATGTGACTGAAATGTGATAGCGAAAAACAAAGAAATCCCTAATAAAGTAGAATTTTTTTCTTGAACCTTTGGAGTGCAGTCTGCTCGGAGTCTGGTTTAATCTGTTGCCATAAATAAATCTATTGAGGGAATTTTCCATAAGCTTCATCAGACAGTGAAATTCTGCAAGTCACATCACTGCATGCTGTGTGATGCCGTTGGCAGATTCAACCTGCTTAATATTTATGCTGCAATCACCAGTGACTTCTTGAAACCTTATAGGCAATATCTCCACAAAAAAAAAAAAAAAGCCCTGGGGGTCTTGCAGATGAGCTATCATCATAAATTCAGCCGAAAGTGGAAACTTGAATAACAGATGTGTGTTTATAAACACAGAAAATAAAGTAAGTTACTAGATACACTTTCCAAATGCTTAGAGCTTCAAGGCACACAAAAGTCCATATTCACACTTGCCTGCATCATGAGAGCTTTCCTGCTTACCTGGGAATTTGGATTGCAATTGTTATTATCAAGGGGCAAATTCTTGACTGGTGAGAATAAATCATAATATGGCTTTGCTCTATGGAACGATGTCCAAGTGATTAACACCACCTTTTACCTCCCCGTAGCAACAGTTGTTTCCTATTCCCAGACAAAGAGAGCATGGAGACATGTGGGAAGATTGTGTAGGATGTGGCAGCTGTTGACAAAAGCTTAACCTTTTAGAGGCCACCTATCTACCTTGAAATACACTCAGGGACAAAAGGCAGATAAGGGGTTAAGAGATCTCTCCCACCTTATCTCTTGCGCACTCTTATCTGCCTAACAGTCCATAATAAATCAAAGAAACTCTTCTTCCATCTGGCTCACTCTAAATTCCTCACTTCCACATGATTTGGGAACATTTTCCTGACCTTTCCTGACTTCCTCAATATTGCACAGAGTGAGAGGTTGGAAGAAAAGCACCAGGGAAATTTGGCAGGTATAAAATATGCCTGCAACTAGGTGAAGTTGTTCACAATGCATCACTCCCGGGACCTCTCCTGGGCTTTGCTGTCTGCTGTTCTTTCTGCCTTTGGAAGAGTATGCCTGAGGTAGCAGACCATGGGGCAGGCCCAGTGTGGATCCATTGCAGAAGGGGTGGCATGAGAAAACATAAAGCTAAACACCATAGAGCCCAGGCATTGCTCTGTGCACTCCCAAGGCCCTTCTGACATTTGTTTGTGGTTATCAAGAAGTATGGAAGAGCTGTGGAAAAGACATCTGGCACACTGGTCAGCTTCAGTAGCAAATGTCCCAGATATATGTCCTCTCCATTACAGTTCACCCTTGATGTTGAGAGGGGAGAGGTTTTATGAAAAAAGGCAAAATTATTACTCCCATTTCCCAGTGTTTTTATTGTATTTAAGCACCTTCCATCCTTCTGCTCTGTCTTTCTCTCCCATTCTCCTCACCAAGTCAGTTAGCTGAGGCTGAGCCACCAACCCAATTCAGGCCACTATGCAACCTCCTGATCTCAATCCCCTTCTTCCCCTAAGAAGCTTACAAAGGCCCTATGTGTCTGCCTGCAGTAGCAAGGGATTAGAGACACCTAACCAAAAAATACCTCCTGGTCTTTTATTTTTATAAAGCCTCAGCTTCTCCTTCACACACCCAGGAAAATCTCAGGGTTAATCACCACCTTTTAGGTCCCATCTCTACCCACTGAATTGTCCTGCACCTGTTCTTTGTATACCTCAATACGCCAGGTACCAGCTGTTGCTCAAAAGGTGTCCATCACACAAAGCAGCAGTTGTTCCATGAATTGAAGTACCACACTGGACCATTTTGGTTTATCCCCATGGTTGCCCAAAATGACAAGTTAGAAAGTGAGAGAGACCTGGGCAGGTATTAATTGAATAATATAAGTCTTTTTTTTTTTTAAGAGGTGGGGCTGTGGTATCCAGCAGTCAAACCCCAGCCTAGGAGATGAACTTCTCTGACAGTGGTTACCTAAACACAATCCTACTGATGCATCTTGCTGATACAATTGCCTGCACAAGACTCTTTCTATTTAATATGCAGGACTTGAAAAATATTGGACTTTTTTCTGTCTTCTGCCCCAAAAATTCATTTTTGTGGAAAAAAATGGAATATGCACATACACTAATAACTGCCATGCTGTAATAAAATTTTGGCTTACCCAAATAGTGATACAAACCCAAATGTTCAGGTTAGTGGGCTTCCACTGTACACACAATAAATGCGCATGTATTTGCCCATGTTGCGCATGTGTATAGTGGCTAGGTATAATACAGGCATATGTGTTAATAAAAATAATGAGACAAGTTACTTAGTGGTGTAACTGCAATGGCTTCGCTCAAGATACCCCTGCACTGAATCAAGCTTGTGGGTTCTGTTTCATATATATTAAAAAAACCCGACATAACATTTTATGTTTTTCAAGGCAGATGTCTTGCACCTCAATAAATATGACATGAGAGAGTATAACCTAGAAGAAGAGATATCTGCCACTAGTTAAACATTATCTGGGAAAAAAAAAAATGCAAAAAGGAAAAGAAAACCAAGCTGTACCTACATATGGTATTTAATATATACCTCTAATGGAATGAGCTTCATAATTTATTCTGGGGTTTACCTTTTCATGAACTCTGTCTCATTCCTGCTCATGAAAGATTTTCTGGTGGTTTGGATATATTAAAAGCACATCATCTCTGTCTCCCTCCTCTCAGTTCTGTGTATTCACATATTGATATATTTTGCTGGTGCACATGGCACAGTAATAGCAGTAATACTTTTTGCTTCTGCTCTGCTTTTTGTCTCAGGATCTTGTGCCAAGAGTTATAAAGTGAAGAGCCTGAAGTTAGGTTTTTATATTCACTCTGCAGCCTTTAAATTACAGCCTGAATTCTGGAGGTGCTCACTTCAAACAGAGTTGGTGGTTTTCAATAGTGCTGCTCAGGGCACTTAGTGCCAGGGGAAAGGTTTAGCACACTAGTGTCTAACCATGATACATGAAGGCCTCGTGGCTGTGGCTGCTCCTGGCTGCATCACCATGCCAGTTCACCTTTGGATGTACAAATTTTGTCCAGATTGAAGAGGGTCATGTCACTGGTGCCATGAGGGACAGCAGTTGCTCCCAGCCGCTGCAGTAGGGAACAGGGGGCAGACAGCAGAGGCAAACAATCAGTTTGGTTAGACAACCTTCACTGAGCACTTTGGGAACACCAGACATCAGAGCTGGGGTTTTCATGGGCTTCCAAATACTTGTCTCACGTTCAGGCACATTTTTGCCAGCCAAACCTTTTGTGCAGAGCCAACGAAAGACCTCTTTTGCTGACCTATTTGAAATGCATTACTCTCACCCCTGCCGTGAAATACAGCCGTCTTGATCTCATAAATCCTACAGATCTCTGTAACATCCCCTTGATAAAGTCAGGGTGAGCAAAGACTTCCCACAGCAGCAGCACTAGCTGCCCCACTGCTGCAGCCCAAGCAGGGATGCCCTGCAGAGGGGTGGTGGGACCAATCTGGGAAGGGGGGCACACTGCTCTCGCCAGGAAAGGATGGGTATCTGCAACCTGCCAGGGTTTATTTTTATTTTCTTAACTGAAACAGCTCTGTTGGTATAAAACATGTGCTAAAACAGGCCCAAATCTTCTAAGAAAATCCCAGCTCACATAGCCGCTATTTTATTCAGCCATCCATCTCATGTTACAGTTAATGGGAATAACATGTGTTTTTCAAAAGACAAACTGTTGCCCAGCTTTTCCTTTGTATACAATTCCTTCAAATTTCTCAAATTTTATTACATTCTTTTGCTTTATTATTGTTAAATGATTTCTATCATTTAATGGCAATTCGTCGTGTTGACTCAATGCGCTCAGCAAAGGAAAATGGAAAAATGCATACACCAGAAGAGAACCCTTGTTGCTTATCTCATTGCACAAACATTGTTTCTTTAGGAAAGCATGGTTCTGATAGAGTCAATTATTCTGCCAACCTTTTTTTTTTTTGCTGTTTCCCTTTTCATCTCAATTTTTTCTTGCTCTATGCTTTGCATATTTTATTGAGAAAACAAACATACTTTGCAGTCCAAAGACTGGATAGGATGCATTCATGTGAGAAAACTTCAGAGCATGTGTAGTTTATTTTTGTGTAATTGATTTTGTAGTAGATAGAAGCTGTGGTATAAACTAACAGAATAATGTTTTTGATCAGTTTCCAATGCTTAATTACAAATCTGCTATAACTAATTTCCTTCATGTGCTCACAGCTGCTATGCTTTTGTCATTGGCTTATTTTTCTTTGAAAATCTGAAAGGCATCAAGTTTTTCTGTGAAAGTCGTCTGCCTTGATTGACTCCTGCAGTCAACTCATTACCACAGTCATTCCGCAAAGTTGTATAGCTGTTTCAAACCTTGCATTAATTTTTTTTTATTATTTTTTTCCTTTAATTAAAAAAGAAAATACTGTTTTGAAATGCTATGGAATATCTGGCTCATCAGAGCATTGGACCAGTCAGTTTTGCAATACAAAAAGCCTTGTCAGAACAGCAGCAGAATTTACTGGATTGGTTACACCATTCATTTGTAAAAGCTACGTGTTTTGAAAGAAAGCACTAGGTGATATTGAGATATTTGTTTGGATTTTTTCCATATAGATAAATGAGACATCCCCTCTAACAGTATATTTCAATAGGGAAATCTATATAGTTAAATCTCCACGTTAATATATATATATATATTTATCCTTCCAGAGGGTTTTTTGGTAGCTTGTTAGCTTATTAGCAGCAATGTTAATATATTGCAAGGCATAAAGGGTGGTGGTACCACACCAGTCTCCTGAGGAATGGCTGCCTTGGAAGCAGAAGCTGGGGGCAAATCTGATGATCTTAACTATCCCCAAAATGGACAGATCTGCAACTATCTGTGAGAGACAGAGACGAAATCAATATCTAGTTGTTGTCTTTACTCCCCTCTCCTATGGCAGAGCAATGCAAAACTCAACCTTTTTTCACAGCATGGGTTATGGATGAAAGGTAAGACTGGGTAAACTCCATCAAGTTCTATAGCAGAACTGGGCAGACTACGACTCATAGATGTTTCCCAAAAACTTGTTCTTAATATCATCCTGCTTTTTGTCTCAGCATATGGTGATGCATCCCTTATTTATTCCAATAAAACCTAATTTGGGCTTATTCTCCTCTGGATATGGATGTTCAGCTCTCATTAATGTCAACCACTCCTTAGTAAATCTTGAGGCACTTGAAATAATACAGTCAAATGAGGAGAATTAAGGCTGCCTGATGGGTTTCAGAGTCACTAGTCCTTATTTTAGAAGAGGCAGCTAGGTTAGGGCTGAGAGAGTTACATCTATCTCTAGCTCCTAATGTTAATGAAGACAACATTTATTATCAGTGATTACATGCAAATGCAAATGTACGTAGATTGTTTACATAGACAAGAGGTTTCATACATCCATCTTTGCATTCCTCCTCCTTCCCCTATCTTTCAACCAGGAAGAGATACTATTGCTATTCTAGTCATCTTTCTCTCGATTTTATTATCTAACAAAGCCATAAAAATGACAAGAAAATGGATTTTTCAGACAACAGTCTCCTGTTCCTCGTGTAATTTCACGCTGAGATACAGATACTGACAACATCGGATAGTTTATACATTTTTTCTTTAATTGTATACTGCAGCCCTATTTTTAGTGAGGTGCTCACCATTACATAATTAAGCAAGTGTTTAAAGTGCTGGACTGTTGTTAGCTGATGGCTGTGGAGAGGATTGTGAACATGAGGAAGCAGCTGCTGGTGATGCTGTACTGTGGTGAGCCTGGCCCTTCACAGAGCTAGGGATTCAGCCTTGGTGCAGATGGGATGACCATGCAGTGCTCAGAGGGGCATGAAGAGTAAAAGAGAGATGTAAAGGGGTGGCAGAGATCAACCCTTGTCACAAAGGTGCTAGATAACGTGCCTTCGTGGGATGTTCATGTACTGGAGAGACCCATCATAGAGTTTTTACAAACATGTCTTGCACATTTGGGCTGAGACTAGGGGTTTTGGCGAAGACCTCACTCAGATCCTCACACAGCCTCTCACGATAAGCCTGATCCAATTAAAATGTAGGTAAACGTGGGGAGCCAAGCCTGCTACCTCATGACTACAGGCATGGTTGAAGACTCAGAGGGAAACAGAGAAATTGAACTCATTTTCTCAGTACTCAAACTATTTTTTTTTTTAATAACAGTATAAAACCACATCTCATTCTACTAAAGAGACAAACAAACAGTCATTATGTAATTCTCTGCCTCCAAAATGGAACAAAACAAGCACCCAGCCATATTGCACACTTGTAATTTGGCCTTTTCTGCAGAAGGTTGTGACTAACTGTGCTATGTAAGGAGATGTGAATACCTCACACCCCATGGTTTTCTCTCCCTGGAGCAGCTTTGCAAATCCCACCATAAATCAAAATAGCTAGCTGTAAACATCAATGAGCAGATTTGCCTGGTGGTCCCCTAATACACTACCACAAGAAGGATTGGATCTGGGCTGGGGAAGGAGCAGCCAGGGACTCTTTCTAGGGTGCTGTGGTGCAAGCCAGGTGCTGCTGAATGCAGTGTTTGTCAGGGCGAGGGCACAGCAAAAGGGCGTAAAAGGAGGAGAAGAAATGTCCGGCTCGAAGAATAACTGAGAAGCACCTCTCCTTGGGGAAAAATGTTTCTTAAATAGTAATTATTTTGATTGATTTGGAGTAATATTTAACAGATGTGGGCAGAATATTCTCCCCTAAAATAAGACACTCTTAATTGAAACAATAGTCCTTGTATTACTATCTGCAAATTCAAAGAGCTTATTTTAGCCTAGGGATAAAATTAGCTTAAGCAATGGAAAGGATAGCCATCTTCCCATTTTTTTTTTTTCAACAGCTACCTCTCATCTCTCAGAATTGTTTGTTTTATTAAGAAATCCTGCAGCCTGAAGTCGATTTACAGGAAGCCCAAAGCTGTGGGTTGCAGACACTTTCATAATGGCTATTTATTTTTTTAGCAGCTGACAATAAAAAAAGAAAAAAGAAAAAAAAATGCCAGTCTGTTCCATATGCAAAGCAAAAGATTAACCAGGAGAGAAACACTAATAAATTTCTTTCCTTCAGGAAAGAGCCAGCAGAGCTGTGGCTTCAATTTGATTTAGCCGAACACCATTGCCCATTGGTTCAAAATACCCTGCACCCCCACCGGCTGGTATCACAAAGAGCATCATTTGCAGGGAAAATCACATGCAGAATTGTATCTACAACTGTCATGCATAATTACTCCATGTTTTCTCCGGAAGGGATTATCCTGTGGCAATAATTATGTCAAAAATGTGCCCCAAAGAATAATATTTCAGACAACTGCAGCCATCAAACAAGTACACTGTATAATTGTGTTATTTTCCCCCTCTGAAAGCTCTCAGTCATATTTGTATCTTGCCTGCCTAAGACTTCCTCCAAGGGAAGCACCAGATTGTTTCTGATGATAGCACATATATCAAAGCAGGGGTGGTAAAGCTGGCCTGGCCAGGCTCTCACAGCAGCCCTGGCAGGTCTGGCTCATAAGTGGAGCTATGCTTGGACTTTGCCCCGAGCAAAAGATGCCACCTCTAATATACAGAACTGTCATGAATTTGGTTTTTGTCATAAATGAAGCATGGGTCTGTTCTTTAATTTTCCTCACTGCCCTCTGTCAGGTAATAACCATAAATATTGTCCTGAATCATTAAGTCACAACCTGAAATGTGATCCTGCCCAGTTCCCAATCAGACAGCCATCTGGAAGATGAAAGAAGTCTATTTTTGTTTTAGAATGATCCAGACTCTAATTTGTAGTAACAGTCTTAACAGGCTGTTTTGGAGACATTAACCAGAGACTGGTTGCAGTTGCTCAAGGAGGGGGCATTGTATATGCTGTCTAAAGCATGCATTGCAGGCAAAATACCCTGTCACTACTTCGAGCTTGCAGCATCTGTGGCTTTTTATTCCAGCTCCATGTTTCTAAATGGACACAGGTTATGCATACAGGGTAACTGGAAATATAAAGTGTTGTAAAAAATGCCAACACATTTGCGGGAGACAGAAAATAGCATTTCCACAAAGCTAACAGGGATACCGCAGGTCATATAAATGTCTTCTATCTTAGGGTTAATTCCATGCTGAAAGCAAATATTTTTTCTAGACATACACAAGTATTTATACATACATATATATTTTGATTTGCTGGCTACTGAAAAAAGTATTTCCACCATCAAAGTATTCTTTTATTGCAATAGCAAAATACTTTTTAATCCATTAAAAACAAAGAACTAATCAAACAATTATGCAGTTGAGCAAAAGTACTGCCAGTCAAGACCTTCTCATTAGGTATCTGAAGCCACTGCCCCCTACTGACCCACTCTACCTTCAGTTAGTGAAGGACATCAAAGACCAGCTGGCCTGCAGTTCGGCAAAAAAAACCCAGCAGATGAAATGGGAAGCACATGCATCATCTCTGCTTGCCAAGACACAGGAATGATGCATTTCTCTGCTTCCCTGATGGCTGCAGGTGTCCCTGAGCAAGCCTCATAAGGACTCATTTTTCCCACTTCTGGAATTAGGACAATGCAGTGGTCTGGGAGCACAGTGAACCCATTAGCACATGTATGCTGGTCTTGTGACTACTGTTGCTAGGCTTAAAATTAAGCCCAAATTAGATTATTCCAGTACAAAATATTAAAAAGCTACATCCTTAATTCTGAAGGACAGGTAACTTCATTGTAGCTCTTTCCATTCACTTCCAAAGAGGAATTCAGAGATGTTTCTCTCATTCTTAAACAGTGATGAAAGCACAATTGGTATTCATGTGTCCCTGTTCTCACTCCCTTGCTCTTGCAAACCTGCCAATTAAAGGTGGATGCAGAGGCACAGAAATACATCGAACAGCAGACATGTCTCAAGCAGAAGTTCAGAGAGGTGATTGTCTGAGTCTGCTATTTTCCTTGAGGTTTTATCATCCTGCATTATGTTTCCCTTAAAGCTTAGAGAAAGCATTTGCTATAACAGATGTATGTATGTGAATGAGCTTAGCCCAGAGATCTAGAAATGACCAAATGGGGATCTCTAACAGGTAGAGATAACTGAATTAGCGGCTTTTTCAATAAGCACTTCTATTTTTCTAAAAAACTGTGAGTTAGAAGTGGTGCAAAGAGAAGATAAGGAGCAAAATAAATGCTATTTGCCAGCATCTCTGCACTGCATATGCATGCTAAAGCAGAACTATTTTCTTTCAGGTAGGATTGAAGTCTATCTTGCACAGAGAGGAGAAAAGGGAAAGAAAGATAAGGATTTCATCTTCTGAATGTTGTTGCTGAGGAAAAGCTATACCTTGCCTTATCTCCTGCCTTCTGAAAAGCAGCTTCAGCCCCTGTGAGCACTCTGGCCCCAGGCTTGGGTTACTGTTTGAAGCCTTTGTGCCCTTTGGGGCAGCATTTTCCTTGCGTGCAACACCTATGCATGGGTGTCCCTCACATTTCCTATCAGACTGCTGAATTCTTGGTGTTTTCACTTAAGCTTCACAGTGGGAGGAAGTAAAAGACACTTTGGGTGCCTTTGGCCCATGCATCACTGCATGAGGCTCATCACAACTGTTTCCATACCAGCAAGGCATTAGCTGGGATCAGTAACCACTGACGTTTGGAGCTGCACATGGCAAATGGAAATCTCCATTCTGGACTTGAATAGACAAAACAGTTGCATAGCAGGAGAAAGGAAATTCTCTACCAGGTTCCCACTCTAGATCAGAAACTGATGGAAGATTGAAATACTGGATGTCCTGGCACCAGGAGAGTTGTCTGTGTTGACCTCCACAGGGCTCACATTCAGCCACAGAAGTGAAGAAGTCTGTGGAAAAGACAGACTTGGACCCCTATTTCTATAACCAAGAGCCTATTTCCCTTCCCTATTGCAAAGTAAACACATCTGAGAAGTAGCCACCAAAACCCAGCGGGAGTACAAAGCACTGAAAGCTTTGCCAGAGTTGTCTTTCAAAAAATATGTAAAAAGAGCTTTTTTCATTCTTTTTTAAATGTGAAAAAATACATGCTATACTATTGCATTGCAGTGGATCAAAAATAAAGTAACAAGCATGACCTGGTGTGTCATACCATGTCTAGTGAAAAATATCCACTGCAACCCTTTGAAATTGTTTACTAAGTTTTTATTTTGTTGGGGTTTTTTTTAAAAGTCACATAATTTGGACAAAGCACAGTTGTGATAATAGGGACCATGCTGGGTCTTTCTACATTCCATGGCTGTAATAATGAAGCCATTAAATTACTAGGTCAGAGGCCCCAATTCACAAAGAAATAATACCAGTTTATTATTTCTAATCTTATTAAGTTAGAAAATTGTCTTGAGATGTAACATCAACCTGTAATGGCTGAAGTATTGATTATATTAACCCAATGCTCATGGATAATTCAAAGAGCCTGATTTCATCTAATTTCTGTAATTTTTAAAACAGTCCAGCCCAATTTCTTTATTGCAAACTAATCCAGAATTATTTCTACAAATAATGAAAATGTATTACAGCATTTGCTAGGAGTAAGCCAATAAAACATTTCATGTGATGGCTAGCAGAGTGGGGTTTTAATCCCTTTCTTCTTTATCTTTCTTGAGCCATGAATCCTCTTTTTTTGTTCTCCTTTTTTAATCTTCTGCTCTCTAGTTTGGAAATATGTACCTGCATATTTCAGAACTATCCATGGATACTTCTTGCTTTGTTCACCTTTTAATTGAAATTGATGGGTCCTTTGAAGATCTTACCTAGACACATAAAACAAGCAATATAATTTCAGCTATGTCAAATTTCAATTTTCCCCAGCTTTCTACAATACTTACACTAGCAAGGGAGATGGTGTAAAATTCCAGAAACTCCAGTGTCACTTGGTTCCTGAAGCAAATTTTTGAATTATTTTAATTTGCTCTGAAGTTTATAAGAAATATATAATAGTGTATGTTTGTGCACAAGTGATGCACATACGCTTATACTTAAAGGCACACCTGGATGTGGTCCAAGGTTCGTTAAGCTCAATGGGAATCAGCCCTAGGGAGACTGGTTTATTTTAAATATACATTTTCTAACGTTGTTTCTGATCTTCCCCACTGACCTCGCTCTGCACCACTTCCCCAGTTTCCATCCAGAAATCCCAGCTTGAGAAAAACTGTGTTTGGGGATTTTTCTGTGCCTCCTTTTCTGCCTCCATCCCTGTGGTTTTCCTAACAAAGAACTACATGCATTAAGAAAATTAATGTGACTTAAGTTACTGAACCAACCTGAAGGCTAGTTCACTCAAAAATATTTCCTATAAGGATATTTATTAGCTCAGAAGACATGTGTGGGCAGAGCATGTTATTTAGTGACCTGTAATGCCCAAATAATGATCACAATAAATCAGTACTCATTACTATGTAAGGGAGGTCTGGATCAAGTGACTCAATAGGTAATGAGGTCTAATTTAGTGCCATGGTATTATTTTACAGAGTATTTGGGGCAGGGAGTGGGGGGAGGGAAGCAGGGGCTGAAGGGGCTCTAATTACCTCAGATTTCTTGTGTGATGATGAGCCTCTAACTTTGGCCGGTTGCTTCAGCGGGGTGTAAGAGGTCAGGCCTTTAATTGCTATTGGCTGCTTTTGGCTACATTAAGTGAATAAATATTTAAGGTCTGAACCTCTAACTCTGGGTTAAATAGTGCAAGACTTGGGCTAAATTCAATATAAAGGGATATAGGGTGGGAAAAAAGCATTGAGATAGCACAAAAATAATTTAAGTCCTTCCTCATGAATAGATGAGGGGTGGATGTGGGGGACAGGGAGGATGGTGCCATGATTTTCCAGGCAGCAAAACTCAGGACCTCAGAGGGACCAGCACAGTCCACAGAAGCCAGGCTAAAAGGCCCCAATACCTTGGTTTTCAGCCTTTACTCTGTGCTGAGACCCCAAAGGCATTACTCCTTCTCTCCTGCCTCACATCTCTCCAGTGGGACTATTCCCTCCATCACTGATGGTCATCCCTCTGTCACTTACAGGGAAGAAAAGATGTGCTGTGAGCAACACAGAAGTGGGGGACCCCAAGGTCTCCCTTTTCATCCCCACATGTTATTGAAGTAGCCTGGGTGCACCAGAGCCCAGAGACAGGCTCCTTTATAATGCACACAGGCATCCCAGGAGCAAGCTTGTCTTCACATAAGTACATCTTCTGCCGTGTGTTTGCTCCCTGCCTCTAAGTTTTTCATCCATGTCTGGAGGTTAGTTGCATGTCAACTACTAAAATGAGTAGTGGGCATACGGTGCAGAGCTTGCCATTGCCAGGGTCCCTAGGTGAAGTTCTTCATAGCTGAAATCCCTTAAAAGTTAATTACTTCTCCTTCTGGAATGGCTTTGAGTGTTTCCTTTTCTGGGAATTCACTATTTGGAATTCACAATTTGGGAAGCGAAGCTGAACTGTCCCAAGTTGCAAGTCTTTGAATTTCAGTGATACAGGGGCACATGGGGATCCAGACCCCAGGAGCTGGGTGCTGGGCTCAGTCTATCTCCTCAGTGTAACAGTTTGGGAAAAGAATGGTATATTCTTTAGCATGGATGGAGCCAAACTGTCATTCACAGAAATGCATACTCCTTCTGGTGGAAAAGAGACTGTGCCAGCTCATCTCCTAGCCTCTGCTTGTGGCTGTTATGTCTGGATGTTAGAAACTGATGGGACTCATGGGAGACGTCAATACAAATCCTGCCTAGAAGATTGAAGTGGAAACTAAACCTTTTTTTATACTCTAATACTCAAAGGAGCAAAGAAAAAAAAAATCAAAAATTATTTTACATCAGAGCTTTCCCTCCTTTTTCCCCATCTTTCTCTCCCCGGTCAGACAGAGTGAGAAGTGGGGAATCGCTTAGTAACTTCAGTCCCACTCTGGCTTCAAGACCAAGCCTTATTAGATGACTTTGAACAGATGCAACAGAAAATACGTATTTGAGAAGTGTGGAAAGGGCTGTGAAAAATGAAAAGATGAGAAAAGAAGGAAGAGACAAATGAAAGTCCTGAAAATAACATGATGTGTGTAAAAATTAGGGAGAGTAAACTGCCAGAGCTATGTAGCAGAAAGCAGTGTGTGCAGAACAATATAAAGTTTCTACATATTTCAGAACAAGAATGAGCCATTTTTCTGCAGTGAGCATCATTTTAGATGGGAAGGAGAGCAGACAGAGACTAAGCTGTCTGACCATGAGCTCTCCTACCACCTGCTGTGGCTACTGCTCAGGTTAACACTATGTGTTGCACAAGACAGGCTCCAACCAAAGTGTTCTTCAAGCCTTGTCTGAGGAACGTCACTACAGCTATTTTTAAATCCCCAAAGAAGGGCTTGCTACTTAGCAACTGCCCTCTGTTTTCCTAAGAAAATGGGATCTGTGAATGATGCACAATAGCGCAGCATCTGTGAGTCAGTGCCTTTTCTCTCCCCTCCCTCCATGAACTTAGCAACTGATTTTAACTAAATTTGACAGGGCAGTAGGATCTCAAAGATGTGAAATTGTGCAAATTTCTTTAAATAGTCAGACATGTAGAGGAGGCAGATCCCAGTGGTTCCCATACTGGCAGAAAGGCTAATCACAGGTACTAGAAATTAGCAGATCCAGAAGGAAAGCACTCCTATGAATTCCCCAACCATAGCTGGAGAAAAGCTTCATAGCTTATTAGACAGCAAAGACTCCAAACAAAAACTACAGGGACACTGGAAATCAGATTTCATGGATCTTACTATTTAGAGTTTTAGTACTTTATTTTCACGTGTATAATCCAAAGAGACTCTACAAAGCAAATGAAGAAATCCTGGCGAGATTGAGGCACTGAGCAGACTCCAAGACTGCAAATATACAGAGCTCCTTTTTTTATTCTAGCTCCCTTTCCATTCTCTTCCTTGGCCTTCAGAGCCTCCCTCTGCTCTTTTGCAGGTTATCTGAGTACTGATAATTCTCAAAGGTTGCAGGTTATTGAGAGGCCGTGTGTCTGATAATGCAGTATTATTTTTGGCTTGCTCTCCTTCATGTTTTTGTTTCTAAATAAAAAGAAGCTTCTTTGTTCTAGGTGTGGGTACAGGCTGAACTGAAATACCCAAAGGTCTGGATGTCTTTTTGACATCTCCAGTCAGCACCAATTCCTTACTGTCTGGAGGCCTTTGACACAGCAATCCATTATTTCTTGGTTTAATTCTTTATGCACAGCTTTTCATATTGATTACCTAACATCATTAGTTTTGGTCATTCCATACAAGAGACAATGGAAAGATCAATTTTAACCATATGAGCTAAAGGAACTTGCTCTTAAAGCATCCAGGGACTGGAATCATTTATCTTCTGCTCTCTGAATCATAAATCTTTTACAAGTACAGCATTAGATTCATTGTTTGCTACAGCCACATGTGATGTAGTCAGGGATCATTGTAAAAATGTCCTACATTGCAGTGTGAGGCTGTACCCATAATGCATATTAATGTACAGTATTGTCATGGAAATTGTCATGAGCTGCTGCAGAAAGAATGGTTTTCACAAGAGCTGTACAAATCATCAATTGTTTTTAATTTGGTAGCTGAACTGGAAAGAGGGAACTTGTTTCATTTAGACCTAGTATGGAAAATATTTCCTCCCTCAACTAATCAAAAAATGTTTTGCATCCAAGAAAATGTGGGGTTTTTTTCAAGCTTATTTAGTAAAAGCAAAGGGAATTTGGAAAGGAGGAGCTAGCTTCACAAAGGGATTTCAGTGTCATTTGCAGAACTGGACAGAAAATGGGAGGCAGTCCATTTATATGCAGTAACCATGCAAATAACTGTGGATAAGGCTCTCATGCAAAATATAGGAATGTACTGTTCAGGACCAAATCTGCCTGTTTAGGATGTAGGAAAGAAGGGTAAATGCAGAGTTACAGAGTCTTTCTTAAACACACCCATAAAATCTGTATTGCTTTTCAAGACAATTTATTCAAAAACAGGAGGAATGTTTTGAGCCGTGGCCTCTCACATCCTAAGTCCTTACTGCTGGGGACAAATGGAGGAAGTGGAAAGACAAGATACATCTGAACTTCTGCTCAGGGCCTGTACTGAAGCTTTCCAAGCAAACTTTAAAACAAACCATTTATCATTCTTGCATAACCAACTAACAGTGTCCAAACTCTTACAGATACAGTGTCCAAACTCTTACACATACAGAAAGTTCAATCCTCAATAACCTGAGTTAATGGAGCTCTTCCATGGCTATCATTACTGTGATTAGAGCATGTCACTGGGAGGGCACACAATCAGAAGCAATGGGCTAATCTAATAAAGGAATATTCCTGCACTGGCTACTTCTGACCAAGATCAATTGACCTGCACAGAAACAAGAGGAAAGATTTCAGGGTTTGGGTGGGGTTTTTTTGTTTGTTTTTTTTTTTGACTTAAGAAATAGCCATGTGGACATCTATGTACATGCATAATGGTTCTGAGCTCTCTAAGGCATCTGACCCAGTTTTCCAGTCTCAAGAGATGTGAGTCGTGTTGCACAGGATTAGCATACAAATTTGAGCTTTTGGATAGTTTGCCAGAAAAATGTATGAGCTGGAGTTTTAGGGATATTTCATATTCAGGTTTTGTTGCAATAAAAGTGGGAGAGGAATCTAAAAAGTACTAATTTTGTGGTGGTTTTTTTCAACCTAATTGGAACTTACTTTTCATTTTTAAAAAATATTAACATCTTCAAGCAAGAGTTTGACTCCTTCCCAAGAGTTTCAATCAAGAATTTTTATCTTTCCCTTCTGCTTGGAGTCTTTCAAGAATTTGCTGTCACATATCTCCGGACTGTAAAGTGCTGAGGAATATAACTGACGAATAACAGTACTGATGTTCTTCAAAGGCATCCAAAATCATAGCATGTCTCCTTCATTACAGAGAAGTAATGTCATATTGATAATTCCACCATTCTCACTAAAGATCCATTAGTAATATAGAGTGTTTAGATCTTCTGGACAATGTTCAGCTGGTGGTATTCAATGGAGCTTCAAATTCTCTTCTTGAGACCTATGCTGAGTCACAAAAATTGAAGACCTAGGAGGCAATGAGAACACAACATGAATGAAGGGGTGATAAAAATAAGCCTCAAATCTTTTCCTTTATCTTGGACTATGATACTTAATGTAACTTCAGACTTGCTCCCTACCAAATGTATTTTCATTTTTTTTTCTCACAGGTCTCCCAAGACAGTGACAGATAAATAGATAACTGCAATGCTGAGAAAAAAGGCAACCACAATTAAGGGCTGAGATCATCCAAGGAAGCCTCCTGCTCAAGACAATGTGTAATATGGAAAAGCCACACATGTAGTAGTTGCATGGGGTTAAATAATGGAGGAGCTGGAAGACGGTGTATAATGGGGTATTACATGATCAGAGGTATCACCACTGTCTCTGTGAGCAGCTAGAAGGACCCTCTACAGCAATGGCTTTGCAGTGAAGGATTTTGCCTGGGAAATGCTGCTTTTTGCTCTCAGGAAGCTCAGCCTTCTTTGTAGACCTGATGGCAGTAGTAGACAATACCTTACTCATTCCCAGTAACAATGTGATTACAAGATGGACGTTTGGTGTCAGAAGCAATTACATAAAGGGCAGACTCTGTGCAGTCTACACTTGGAGCAGATAATAAACTATCTGGCTCTGAGGCAGAACCTTTTATTCCAGCATGGCTCAAGATAGAATCATAGAATCACAAAATGGTTTGGGTTGGAAGAGACCTTAAAGATCATCTAGTTCCAATCCCCCTGCCATAGGAAGGAACACCTTCCACTAGACCAGACTAATCAAAGCCACATCCAACCTGGCCTTGAACACTTCCAGGGATGGGCATCCACAAAATCTCTGGGCAGCCTGTTACAGTGCCTCACCACTCTCAACATAAAGAATTTCTTCCTTACATTTTCAGTTTAAAGCCATTACCTCTTGTAATCTATCATTACATGCCCTTGTAAAAAGTTCCCCTCCAGTTTTCTTGTGGGCTTCCTTTAGGTACTAGAAGGCTGCTCTACTGTCTCCCCAGAGCCCTCTCTTCTCCAAGATAAATAACCCCAACTTTCTCAGCCTGCCTTCACAGGGGAGGTGCTCCAGTCCTTTGTGGTCTTTGTGGTCCTCCTGTGGACCACCTCAACAGGTCCATATCCCTCTTATGTTGGGGGTCCTAGAGCTGGACACAGTACTCCAGGTGAGGTCTCATGAGAGCAGAGTAGAGGGGCAGAATCACCTCCCTCACCCTGCTGGCCACACTTCTTTTGATGCAGCCCAGAATACAGTTGGCCTTCTGGGCTGCACTCACACATTGCCAGGTCATGTTGAGCTTCTCGTCAACCACCACCCCAAAGCCCTTCTCCTCAGGGCTGCTCCAAATCCATTCTCTGCCCAGCCTGTATTTGCGTTTGAGATTTCCCCTATGCATGTGCAGGACCTTGCACTTAGAATCATAGAATCATAGAATGGTTTGGGTTGAAAGAGAGATTTAAATGTCATCTTGACAACTCCCCTGCATTAAGCCGGGATATCTTCAACTGGATCAGGTAGCTCAGAGCCCTGTCCAACCTGATCTTGAATGTCTCCAGGGATGGGGCATCTACCACCCCTCTGCATAACCAGTTCCAGTGTTTCATCACCCTCATTGTAAAACATTTCTTCCTTCTGTCTAGTCTAAATCTCCCCTCTTTTAGTTTAAAACCATCACCCCTTGTCCTGTCACAACAGGCCCTGCTAAAAAGACTGTCCTCACCTTTCCTATAGGCCATAATAAGGTCTCTCTGGTTCCAAGGTGAACAACCCCAACTCTCTCAGCCTTTCTTTATGGGAGAGATGTTCCAGCCCTCTAATTATTTTTGTGGCACTCAACTTGGCCTTATTGGACTTCATGAGGTTCACAAAGGCCCATCTATCCAGCCTAGTCCCTCTGGTTGACATCCCTTCCCTCCAGCGTCTTGATCTCATCAGTAAACTTGCTGAGGGTGCACTCAATCCCACTGTCCATGTCACTGACAAAGATGTTAAACAGCATCAATCCCAGTACTGACCCATGAGGAATGCCACTTGTCACTGGTTTCCACTTGGGCATTGAGTTGTTGATTGCAGCCAACCAACCCTTATGCACAGAATGGTCCATCCATCACATCCACATGTCTCCAATTTAGAGACAAGGATGTCATGTGGGACAGTGTCAAATGCTTTTCAAAAGTCCAAGAAGATGATGTCAGTTGCTCTTTCCCTTATCCACCAACACTATAACCCCATCATAGAAGGCAACCAGATTTGTCAGGCATAATATACCCTTAGTGAAGCCATGTTGGTTGTCACCAATCAGCTCCTTATTTTCCATGTGCCTTACAGAGTTTCCAGGAGGATCTGCTCTTAGATGTATGAAATCAGCAAGGATTACAGTCAGTGATGTCTTGGGAGTGAATTGATGTTTATGGTTAACCCTAACATTGTATTTGTTTATAGACACTATTTTGAGAGTAATCTTATCTTGTATGGCTTTTATGGAAACAAAAATTGTCAGGCTACAGGTTTTATAGTACGGAGAGTGATGTGAGTTTGATTTATACTTAGTTACAAACCAGTCCTACAAACTTGCTCAGGTACATAGTTCTTTGTTTCCTGGTGAAATTCACAAGGGAAATGAGACATTTCTGTTTGTGCCTGTGACTGAGTAATCCTTGTCAGACTCACCTAGCACCTCTGATTTTGTGCATCCTCAGGCATCAAAACCTTTTGCTTGGAAAATTCCTTCCAGGAACAGATTGGTTCCTCTATGTTAAGTTACCCACTAACTTTTACACATCAGGTTGTTGATCTTACAGCCTCTCTTTAAAAATGGAAATAGGGATACTCTTTTTCACACTTGAGTACCTCACATACTGTAGCAATGAGCTTTGAATGTACAGTGAGTGAGACAGATTAACCACAGCCATACAACTAAACCAGAATGATGGAGAGCACAAAGTGGAGTATATTCTGCCTGGTGCCATGGTGTTTGACATTCGCAGATCCCAAGGCTTTTTCCAGGTACAGACCTATGTATCCTACCGCAGTGAAGTTCTGGGAAGTATAATATAGCTGTAAGGAGTAATTAGGTTTGGATCCTGCTGTGTAGATGGGAAGCTTCTGAGGTGAGCTTTGGGCATCATCAAGTCTAAAAGACTTCCAGGGAAGTCAATTCCCAAATTAGCTCATCTATCTAACTGTCAACACTTTGGAAGAAGCATCTAGAAAAACAGTGTGAAAACATAATATTGAGCTGCAGTCAGGCCTACTGCAACAGTAAAGTCCATAAGGGAAAAAAATAATACCTTTACCTTTCAAGGAAAAACAGCCATTTCCATGCTTCTGTTTGTTCAGAGCAAGGGGGAGGGGGAACTTTATTTTGCAAAGAAATTTTGCCAACTTCTTAGCAAAACCAGCTTTCCAGAATGAAATGGCAGTTTCTCTTCTGTGAGAAAAAAAAAAAAAAACAAACCAAACCCTTTGCTTTTCCACAAGCATTTTAAAAAGAAAAGTTGAAATCATTGTTTAGGGTTTTTTTAATGAAACAATTGTAAAAAATATATCTTCCATCTGCTTTGCTGGAGGTGAGAATTTGTAGCTACGCAGAACTCTTCTGTGGCTACTCAAGGAGTCAGATGGAGATCATTTGACTGCTTGGCTTTACTTTTGATGCTGCCCCCATCTCTGAATTAGTTCTGGCAGCTGCCAGTGCAATAGCAACAACCATCTGTTAACACTGTTTGCTGCTGGGTGGTACCACAGAATCAACTCTCGCCATGCAGCACCATCAGCCTTTCCCTGTGCTTGGGAGGGGATATCACCACATTGATGCACAACACCCACCAAACCAGCCAGCTGGTGTGCACACATAGCATCTGCTCCAGACACACCACCATTACTTGTTGAGATCCATTTCCAAGGGGTCCATCTGAGAAATCCAAGTCTCCTGGATAGAGACCGGAGCCAGACCAACACCTTATTAATGGTATTATTTGCATTGCATCAATGTGAGATGATTGCAAAAGAAGTAGTTCCCAACACCAAAGTGCAGACACAGGGATGAGTAGCTCCAGGCACCAGAAGCTCTTTCTGCCTGGAGCAGCAGGTGGGATCTCCTACCAGCAACCCCGTAATCATTGTTGGCTGCTACTGGCCCTGTAGAGAAAACAGCTCTTTGGAGGGTTTGCTGGAAAATTCTAGTCCTGAGTGGACCTGGAACACCACCAGCAAAAAAGTGAAGCACCAGTGTTGTACTTCATACTGTACCATGTTGCGTAGCTGTTAAATGCCTTTCCTATGGCTTGGAGGCTTAGAAATTGTTACTAATCCTCTCTACTGTTTCGTATTTTTAGAAAGCTACCCTGTCTTTGTGGTAGCTGGCATTTGCTGTGGTTGCTAGTATTTGATATCTCTGGAGTAACCATGGGTCTGGAGAAGTGCAGGGTCTGGGTGCTCACAGGAGCCTGGACACACTCTGAGAAGCTGATGAGAAGCAACCTGCCCTGGCACTAGGCACACGATAAAATGTCAGTACCACATCTCTGAATGCCAGGATGCTCTCTGAAGGGAACTGCTTGAATTCTTCCACAGTTAATGCTATGTAGCGTGAAGTTTCCATCATTCCTGATTTATGGACTCACCTCTGTGAGGTGGATTTGGTGGGAATATATTTGGGCCCTGCTGACCCCCAGATTTCTGTGTGGGTGTTGGTAGATGGTTGGGGGGAGAGAAGATGGGAGAGGTTCACTTTCAGAGTTGCTTTAATATTCATAAAGTTGGAACCAAGTAGGAAAACAATCCTCTAGCAAGGAATCTTAGAATTAACTGGAGAAAATTTCAAGTCTGATTATAAAAAGAGCACTGGAGGTGACTGTTTCTGGTTGCTGTTAGCATGAGCAAATTGAGGTATTGTAGTTTTATCTGTTACCAGAAAAGTCCTCTACTTTAAAAAAAAAAAAAGAAAAGAAAGTAGGAGCCCCACCGTCTCATTTCTAACAAGGACCAGCTGAAAAATGAAGGTAAGCAGCACACAGACCATCTCATGTCTGCCAATTCATTTCCTGGCCCTGAAAGAAAAAAAAAAAAAAAAAAAAAGAGAGAGAGAGAAAAAATCCTCTTGTTTCCTCTCATGCAGACCAAACATGGCAAAGCACCAGGGGAATTCTGAATGGAATCAATTGCACTTGTTACTAACTGAGTTTTCTTTTATTCTTATATTACCAAGGCCTGGATATTCAGCTGCAAGCAATTATAATGAAGAGTTACTGAGTAATGGTTTCCAGATTGCTCCATGATGGGGCATTAATTGAAAGGGACAATTTAAGAGCTTAGGCCATGTAAATGCATTTCTTATTCTGTCAGATCAAGAAATTTCTGCATACAAGAGGCTGAAATGCTCAGAACTGATAAAGACTTAATAGTAGCCACTTAAGCGAACATTTGGAGAAGGGATTGTACATTTAAGGGATCAAGAATAATTAAAATAAAAAAGAGAGTCAGAATTTTATTAGGAGTTAGAATGTGAATGTTATCAGCCGCCTGGTAATTCTTCTTGGAGTTACACCGAATTTGTCTGTGGGGAGGGGGGAGATGACAAAAAGGTTTGGCTTCTTATCTAGCTGTCTGATCTCCCTTTAGTCCTTGACTCTCTTGAGTGAAAGACCCTATTGAGTCCCAAAGAATCAAAGGTAAAATTCCCTATAAAGTTAGCAGGATGAGTTCAGAAGGATAACATTGCATTGCTGGATATCTGACCTTTTCTAAATGCTAGTTAAGAGAAAGTACTTCCATACTGGGGACCTGATTCCTAATATAACAATCGGCTTCAAGTATCACAGTGGATAAATGAGGTTTTTAGTTCTACTGTAGCCAAGCAAACACATGAAAAATAACCCTTGGAACACACTACTGAAATCCAGGGTTGTTTGTTGCAATGAATGGATGAAGCCCTGGAATTTGCAAGCTGTCCAAGCAATACTATATTCAGTATGATATAACCAGCGTTTCATAGGTGTTATATAAATATTTCTCTTCACTCAACTCTGAATTCAAACATTTCTTTTTTATTCTTCAATCAATATTTTATTGCCTTAGTAATTGCTACAGATAATACAAAATAAAAATGAATTTTACCCTAGGTTAGTGAGTCTTTCTAGGTTTTTCTGTGAACTCATATTAAACAAAAAATCAAGAGAAATGTTTCCTTTCCTAAAACATTGAGTCACTTATAAGAATAATTCTGGGAAGAAGAAGGGGGAAGGAATTTTATGTCTCAGGCTTCTGCCATTATCTAACTTGAACAGATGGAAGCTCAGATACTTGTGATTAAATCACTGAAATGAAGACAGAAACCACTGGAATGGTGGTCAGTTATTTGCTCAAACCTCTGTGAAGAGCAGCCCCCCTGAAGCAAGCCACAGCCTGCTGGAGAGCTATTACTAAGATGCCTGGGGTTGAACGTATAAACATCTTCAGAGTGGGTGGTCAGCTCAGGTCAGGCTTAGGGTTGATTCACAGGCCCTAAATTAATCTGTAAAAGGGGACATTGCTAGACTGCAGTCTGGGGAGGAGAGAAGTGTGGTGTGTACCAGTTATTGGGTTCTTAAAAATGAGCAAGCCAGGCAAGAGTCTGTGTTTCACCATCTGATGCAAAAGCAAACTGAAAATGAGAATTGAAATACTAGTCCTGCTCAACCATATGTCAAAATCCTCCATGCTTCCTTGGAGTACCTCCTCCCTGAGCCTTCTTCCCCTCTGCTGCCCCATGCCACCGCTCACCTTTGCCTTCCAGTTGCAAGGAGAGACATGGCTCAGGGTGGGCAGGGAAATCTGCAGGGGCACCTACAAAGGCTGTGGATAGCCATGTGGGACACCAGGGGGTCAGCACCATCCCTTCCCCCTACAGTCCATGGACCTCAGTCATGCAGCTGGTGGTTGCCAGATGGTTGCTCTTCTTCGACTCATCTTAAGCTGTAACTCAAAATTGTATTGAGATGGCTTCCATCCACCTTTGGTAAAGAGTTAGAATGATGCTCCAGAAGAAAAGCCTTGCGAGTGAAGCAAAGTGAGACATCAACACACTCTAAATCACACAGAAACCTGGCAGGAGTGAGGACTGACTGTAGGGACAGCCAAACCAGGAGATACCCAATAAATTTACCTTAGTTTCTCCACAGGATTTGCATGTGCCAGGTGCTGGAAGAGCAGAGAAGGACTGGAAGGGATGGCTAAGAGGTTACTGCCAAGAGCACAGGAGAAGGGGACCATTCACTTGTCAGGAATAGAAATTATCTCCTCAGGGAGGCACTCTGGGGACAGGTAGCTGCATGTTTGGCCTTTTTGGCTTCTCTGCCTCTTCCTCTGGCACTGCCAGTCCCTGGCACAGCAGAGGTGTAGAGACTGATGATGAGAAACCACAGAAGATGTGGGGGAAATGTCTGGGAAGAGCAAGACAGAGACAGGGTGGTCTTCCTTGGGATCAGAAGAAAAAGGCACTATGGTTAATCAAATATATCTTGATTCAGTTAATAACTGGAGAAGAAAAGCTGTGCAGTGCTATTTCACAGAAGCCACAG
The DNA here is from genome assembly GCA_033439905.1 of Ceryle rudis. Taxonomy (NCBI): domain Eukaryota; kingdom Metazoa; phylum Chordata; class Aves; order Coraciiformes; family Cerylidae; genus Ceryle; species Ceryle rudis. The sequence continues at coordinate 49,541 of JAAGNO010010988.1, read as the reverse complement.
GAAAGCCGGCTACTGCAAAATAAAAAATTTAGGAAAGGCTTTCCCTATTTCCCTCAAAAACATGCACCTATGTTCAGTAGGAGTGTTTCTCCTTAAATCAATGCCATTGCTTTCTTCATTGACCAATAAGCTTACACTAGGAATTGTTCTAATCTACAGCTAGTCAGAAATTCATCCAGCAAACCCACACAGACAGAAAATAATGATTTTTTTTTTCTCCATTATTATTAAAAACACAGAAAAACATTATTTGAGAATAAATAAAAGCATCATTAAAAATAGGTTCTGGGAGACTAGAGGTCTGTGTGGGAGGTGACTGTTCTTGTTTATCACTTTAGGTTTCCCCCCAAGTCCAACTCTACTTTGAAATGTAACACGTCATTAAGGAATTTGTAGTTACAAAGTTCAGACACTTGCTCCTGACAGTAAGCATGGCCACTTCTGTTAACAGAGCAAAACCATAACCACTCCTTCCACCTTACTCCTACTCCAAAACAGCAAAAATCCTGATTAACAGCCAGGGTAAATATGGCAGCCAACCAAAACACTATCCAACGTGAAGTTTGGTCAAGCTATAAAACTGCCAGCAAAAAACCCAGAAGCAAAGCTTGATGCTGAATTTTAAGTTTAGAATAATAGTTTAACTCAAAGAAATATGAATCTGATAACCACTAAGGAAGCAGTCTGGGATTTCAATTAGTCACTTGCATGAAGGGGGTGATGTTGCTGGTGGGAGGCTGGATGCATAATAGCACAGTGGTGAAATGTAAAAAGGGGCAGAATGGTTCGAATCCTGAGAAGGAAAAGGGGAGGGGGGGGGGGGAAATATATTTGTTTTTAAAGCAGTTTTACTTTAAGTCACGCAAGTGTTGAAAGACTCACTGTTCTTGCAAGGTCTAGGCTGCACCACTATGGTACAGCATAAAAGGTCTTCTGTTTGTGTAAAGGGAACGAGTGTGTGCTCAGTGCCCACAGAAATTAATGAATGGTACACAAAGTTACTTTTCCCCGAATCCCTAAAATTGTTTCTTTGTTTGTTTGTTTTGTGGTATGTTTATTTGTTTGTTTGTTTCCTGAGGAAAAGCCTGTGACCCCATCATATAGTGGAAACTCAAATGCCTCAAGGTAAATCAGATAATTAGAAGGATATTTTCCTTGCTTTAAAAATTTCACTTGTAAAAAAAAAAACCCTAATAAACCTCAAGTCTCAAAAAGACTTGGAGGTAGTTTACTTGTTTTTTCTGGCTGAAAGGATCACTGCATAGTTGACCCTTATGCATTTTGACTTTGTGACACCCAGGTTTTAGTCATGCTTAGCCTTTCTGAAAAATAATAGTAGTAATAACAGCAGTGGCAGATTTAACCACAAGCAGACGGGACATTGCCTCATGGCCCCTTCTCTGTAATGAGCACAGGTTATTTTGGTTTAATATTTTCTGCTCTGCAAAGGTCTTGAAAGCACTTATACATAACGTCTGGCACCAGTCCCACACCTTAAATGGTATTTCCAATGGAGCCAAATATGAATTGCTCACCTAGGCAGGATTCATTGTCTGCTTGCTGCATGTATGTGCATAGATGTATAGATGTGTAGATGGAAGTGCAGATGTTGATTTTCTATGCATCAGCATATCTTTCATACAGTCATAGAGCTCTAGTGATAGAAAGTGTGATTGTTATCTGTGATGTTTGCAGTGAACCAGAGAAGTCCTCTCATCTTCGTGTTACACAGCATTGTGTCAGACTGTTTATGCACAATTTCCTAAAGCCCTAAAACTCAGCTCTGGTGTTTAAAGGCCAAAGCGAAAGCTGCTTCTAGTGGAAAGAAGCTGACAAAATCTTTTTATTAAGGCTCTTTAGTTATATTTTGAGGGTCTACTTAAACCAAAATCCATTCATACCTAATTTGTGAGATTTTTTTACTTGAGGAAAAGAAAAAAAAAAGGAAACAAATAATACAATGCATAAATGTATAAAGAAAAAAAATAATTGCAAGTTCTTTTTGTGTGTGTGTTTTATATTTTATGCAGATTTCCTTATAAAACTAGACCTCACTGGATGCTCAGAAAGAGCAAACTAGGAGCTAACAAGTTACATATGTTAGATAACATGCACATGTAGTCGTGTTGATACACAGTGGGTTTGTGCAGCTCAAAGGAACCATTAGCTCCCTCTCACCTCAGACATCCTCAAAGGAAGTTATAAACAGATCCCCACATTTCTGAAGATGCCATTATTTGACAGCTGAGTGCTAGAAAGAGTTACCTGTAGAGCCTCTGCCTCACAGTGTCTGTTCTGTAAGTGCAGGGGTAACTTGCACAAGAGGCAGTTGGTTCTGAACAATCAAAGGCACATATAGGCTTTTGATTGATACTATATTTGGATTTGTTGGATATTACCTGAAGGTTCAGAGGTTTCTGTGTAACCCCTCAAGGTATTCACTCATGCTGAACAATTCCATTTTAATAGAAAATTTATTAAAAACTTTTCTGCAGCATTTTCAATGCCATCCTATAGAGTTTAACAATGTCCCACTACGGACTGTTCTACATTAGTTTATGGATCCTACTCATCCTCTACTTATGGCCAGAGTATTTTTCAGTAAAGGGGTAGACAGCAGTTTCTGTGTCAGTACACTCTCCTAAGTGGATATTTCACAGCTTTACAGATGCAACAGGCAATAAAGCTGTAGAGGATGCTACTGCAGTGCTGCTGACAAAACCCTGACTGTAGTAAATGCAATCACCACAGGAAACACTCCAGGAAAAGTGAGAAATGGAGGAAAAAGTGAAATATGGCTTGTCACCAGGGTCTCATCTGGCACCATACTTCTCCTCTAGCCTCACACAGAGTGAGGAAAGAAACGAAATCCTGGGAGCCATGTCATGACGTTACACTACCTTGTTTTCCTATCAAATTCTGCTCTTAAACCCAGAGACATTTTGCAGGAATCATGTTTTCCTAGAACACCTGGATCTCACCATAGCTTTTGAAGCAGAGCTGTGACAAATATGCTATTGACACTGGCAGCTACAGAGATGTGAGTGTGTTTCTGTTAGATGGCTGCTGGAGATGATCAGCATGATAAATCATTTCTCATTATCCCAAAACAGAAAGAAAGAAGACTTTAGGTGAGTTGTCTGTTCTTTCGTATCAACAGGGAAAAGGCACCAACATTAAAGGACTACCCATATCAAGGACCAATAATGATAAAATAACAATTATGGTAAAAATGTGTATGTCTGTCCAGTCATGCTTTGGCAGTGAGGTTATTAAGGCATCAGAGATGGTCAATGGGCATGGTCAAGGTTGGGGCACCATGCAACAGGTGCCTGTGGGCCAGCTATGTATCTTCCTTAGCAGCTATGGAGCATCTTCAAGATGCAGATGTTTGTCATCATTCTGCAGGAGTTAGGTCTGAGTAAATCCAAAGATTTGCAGAAATCTTAGGGTATGTCTCTGACCACACCATCACCTGTTCAGCTAGGATGTTTGGACCAGGTGAATTTACCCCTTCAAGGTAAAAGTTTCTGTGACAAAAGTTAAGAATGGTATTTTTATTTTAAAAGCCATTTGGAAAATATCTCTACTAATATATACAACTGCAGGTAGCAAGGACACTATGTATATTAACAGTGAGTGAACATCTTTCTTGGAACACATCTGTGGATGACAGTCACTCCACCCCACCCCCTCACAAAAACCTGACACTTGGATGGCTACATATCAAATATAACCCAAAGCAGCTGCAAAGCACATAGGCTGAGCTGAGCATGAGATTCTGCTGAAGCTACTGGAAACTATGTCACTTGACAATTGCCTGACTGAAGGTAATGAGCTGTCAGCCCATGTACCCTCACACACCAGCTACCCTGGGGCCAACTCTAGCAAAAGGTGCCACATCTGAAATTCACACCAAAACCTCTATGGCACCAGGGTTTACAAGATTATTGGCATGGTCTTTCCTTAACCATGATATAACAAGAGTTTCTATGCACACATATCCACTCTCTCTCATTCATATGCAGGGTATGCAGTCGTGACAAGATGCTGAAGCCATGAATAAGGAGGCAGGGCACTGCCTGGGGCTCCTGCAAGTAATTTGCCAACTGAACCTCATTTACCAGCTCCATACCTGCATCAGGGGCTGTGTGTGGTGAAGTGCCACTGGAAAGTGAAGGTAGAATTTCCTTCTAACCTCCCCCTTCCCATGGGAAAATGAATGTCTTGGGTGTTGGAAATGAACCTCTTGTATGTGGATCACCCCACAGATCTCTTGTGTTTGGCCTTGGAGCTTCTCTGCTTTATGTAACAGTACAACAGAAGCCTACAATTTCCCATGTTCCCCCCTAAATCACATAATTTTCCCCCTTACACCACATAATCCATCAAAAGCATTAGTTGGGTCATTCAGGAGAGAGCTAGAAAGGCTAGGATTTGCTAGTGAGTGCTGGGGTCTGATCCTGGACCTGGGCAGAGTCCCTGCTCTCCTCACAGTGCCCAGAGACCAATTACAGACTGTATTATATAGCACTGTGACGGCAACGTCCACCTCCACATTTCTGCTGGGTTGCAAAATGGGGACTGCATCTGTTTAGACACAATAGTGTCCTTCCATAAGACACATCTTTACTTTTCATCTGATTTCAAGTACATCTTGTTCAGAAAGCAGAGAGGTGGGTGCAGAATTTAGACCCTTCAGCTGGTAATACTCTTGACAGACTATTCAGGGCTTCCTGGGATGCCTTTAAAACAATAAGCCATGGTTCAACTTTCTCATTCCATGTTTTGTTCCCCCTCAGAAATATTCCTGAATCATTGACCAGATGTTCAGTTGCCATTGATCATGTTAGGTGCATGAAAAGACATACAGACATTTAATCTACATACATCTGTACATCCACCTGACCCTGCCAAGAGTACTGATGTTTCACTCATTGACCAAAACCATTAGCGCATAGGGGTGCTGACTTTCTCTCTTTCCTCCACCTTCTATTTTCTTTACAAAAGTAACATCTTGTATCTTGTATACACACATGCATATGTTGATGATGCTTCCTTGATTGCAGAAATATACCTGCACTATGCTATTTCTTGGTAGTGTATACTTTCAGTAAAGGCCTTACTTAGCCCTCTAGACCCCACCAATCTTTCAGCTAAAGCAGCTTCATCCCACAGAGTTAGGACAGGCCTCAGTGCTACACGTTTGCATTCCAGAGGCTCCTGCAAGTACAGTGATGGATTTAAACTTTTGCCCTGCAAAATCTCAGCTTTCATGAAGTTTTGCATTGCACATCTTCCACCAGACAATCCAAATTCAATCATTTACTTTAGTAGGTGATGACACACAACTTGAGTTTTATACCTTTCCAATGTGAAATCTGTACAATAAAATAATTTTTTTAAAAAAGCACCTGTTATTGTACTTCATTGTTCCCATGGAGAAAAATACATTAGAGCTTTTCCTTGACCTGATCTTTATCAAGGCTGTTGGCTGGTATCATATGGGTAAGAGATTTATCAAACTCCCTCTGTCAAATAATTTCCCCTGATTTTAAATTAAAAAAAAAGATTTTTCAGCACCTGAGCTTGTGAAGACCTAGTGAAAGTTTATGAGAGAGAAAGTCTGTGCAAGGATATTAACAAAATAACTCCATACAAAATCTCAGATGTCTGCCACTGGACATGGATATTTATTAATACATAAACAAGATCCCAGTGGGGCACCTGGGGGTACTAAGCACCCATAGACCAGAATCAATAACAATCCACAGTTCTTGGAGTGCTTTGGATCACCCTGTTACTTTCTGTTAGGAAAAAATGACTGTTATTATAAATAAATAAGAATGACCAGCGTGGCTTCTTCTAATAGTATAACATCTATAACATCCAGTGTGCAATCCAGGCATGCCCATACTTTATCCTCCTTTAGAAAATGCCTATATGGACAATGTTTAGAACTATATTCCTAAAAAATAATAAACTGCTTTGGCAACTTCTTCCGAGTGCAGGCATTCTTATGCTATACCTCTCCATTAAGGTCAGCGATGACCTTTCCAAACTGAGGTTTCCCTTATGGAAATTTCATTTTGGGAAAGATTAAGACCATACCAAAATGCTTCAGGCTCTTCCATATCTCTACAGGAGAATTTCAGTCCCTGAGGTCAGTCTGGCCTTCCAGCTGTTTAGAAGAATTATATCATCCAACTAGAGAAGGGAACAGATACCATGCAACTAAAATGCACCCATCCACCTGCAAGTAGCAATATCCTGACAACTACTCACAGGGATTGTGCACAAGCCATAATCCCTGCTTGCACAATGCATTTGCCAAGGACCTGCAAAGAGTGGATTGCCATGTGAAAACTGAAGTCTATTTTGTCAGCATTTGTGAAGCAAAACCTAAACAGAGCAGATTACATGTTCTATATGAAAGACTCACCATGCTGTGATTACAGATCACCTCACTCCAAGCATTAAAGCAAGAGAGCACCAGGGACTGTTTTGCTCATGCTTTATCCAATCTGCTCAACTGACACAGAATTTGCAAATTATGCTTTGCTGTCTTAACATGCCAGAAAAGCATTTTTAATTTTGGCTCCAGTCCAAGCCCAGTGCTAGTTATCTGATACTTTGCATGGAGTCATCACATTTTCTTCCTCACATGCATTCCTGAATAAACTTTAACTAACCTTATCATTAAATAAGGAGTTTGAAGAGCTTTCTCTTTTAAAACTTGGGAGCTGCAGGTCGTTTGACAAGTGCTCTACACTTGACAACACCTTTTTAAGTTTGACAGCTTCAACTTACAAAGATACACCACTAAACCACTGAATTCACTTGGTTTGTTCCTTTCATTTTGAGACCATTTAATCAAGCTTGGCAAACACATTTGAGAAATAAATTTACCGGGAGACACATAGAAGGCAAGCAATTCACATCCTGCAGCTTATTTACTAGTAAACCCTGAACAGTAGCCATCTAACTTCTACTTAATCCCTATTAAGGTTGTTTTTTCTCCCTCCCATCAAAAATCTAGCACTCTGACCTTAATGTGAAGTGATAGATTAATGTTACGCATGCTGTTCTTAAACCTCAGTCACTCTCTGCAATGACAGCAGGATTAGAAGAGAAAGTATGGACTGAAGGCACCCAGCAGATTTGGTGATTTAATCGCCTTAGCTTCTGGTGTGCAGGCTTAACTTTTGCTGAAATAATGTCTTTTTCCCATCAAAAGAAGTCTGTTTGAAATTAATTCCTTTCACTGAAGCCCCAAGTAGAACATTTTCAGTTTTTAAGATACTTTGTGCATGACAGAGGTGTTTGTTTGCCTTATTGCTCCCCAAACATTAATCTAAGGCTGTTTGTTATGGCCACTTTCTGCATCTTGTTTTGGAGATGTCTTGATCAATTAGTGCAATGTCACAGTTACATGTAGTTATTGTACCTCCAGCTGCAAGCTGTTAATAATAAACTTACCCACAGGACAAACTTGCCATATGGTAGATGGTCAAGAAAGGCTAAAATATGCATTAGGAAAAAAAATGCAACTGTCAACATGAAGCAGGATATGGCTTATTGGAGTTGATGCAGGCATCTGACAGCAATGTTTCTTTTAGCAATGTTCTGTATTGCAGGTCAGGAATCTGCCTACTGTGGAATATTTGTCATAGGAAGATGAGAAGAGAAAAAAACAAGGAAACATTTGTGAAATGGAGAATACAGGATAAGTTAGTGGTAGCTGATTTTAGTTCCAAGGAGGAAAGGAGGAGGGAGTGTTTATCTGAGGAGGATTTGAAAGAATGATTTGCTAAAGAAAGCCTTGTTCAAATTTTTTTTTTTTTTTTACGATCAAGAGAAATCAGCTGCATATGACAAGAAAACAAAACATGCTTTTCCCTTGCAGATATAAAGGAACTGAACTGTTACATAGAACATGAGATATAGAGGAAAATATACAAAGTCTGTCTGGTGAAAGTTATAGCCCTAGGTTATCATTTCTTTGTGCTAGGAAGAAGTTCAGCATTTGGGTATTTTTTGTAACTCTTGTGTCATCTATTCTATCCAATTAATGAATGGCACTGGTGTGATTTCCTGCCTCACCGATAACACCAGTGCAGCAAATACTTCCCTTCGATTTTTAAAAGTGGAAGGTACCACAGCTAGGTTTGAGATCAAAGAATGACATGTGAGTAAAAGATAACCTTCCTATTTAGTAGAGACCTTTAAGTCCTTCCCCCTTGCTTCATCAGAAGTCACTTCCCAGTAACTTCACTTCACTTACGAATTGGAGGGTATGAAAACAGTTTCGTTCCATACTACTGTCACTTTTATCAATGGGAGCAGAAACCAAACTAATTTCTATTCTAAGAGCAATCATGCAGTGGAGACCTTATTAAAAGTCCCAGAGTCCTGTTTACATGCAGTAAGGCTTTATTTGATTAGTTGGTAATTAGAAGCACACTGTTAATTATACAATTTAAAAGGGATAGCTGGGAGTCACATTCCTTCTCTAATATATGGGAAAGCATTATTTTTTATTAGACTTTGTTATCAAGGCATTGTTCCTACAGATACTTCTGCATGTGCTCAACTTCAGTTTGTGACTGGTCTCTCTGACTGTCATGAGTAACTCACAACCTCATGAGCAGAAGACTTTGCCTACATCTTTGAAAGGACTAGGTCTGAGATACCAAAAATCACTCCCTAACACCCAATTGTTTCTCCAGATTTTCTCACAGAGGTGATTTCTCCATGTTATGGTAAACATAAAAACTAAGGCCGAGCTTTCCTGGTAGTTTGGAAACATCAGGGATTTACTGGGCATAACACCAGATAAGCGGGAGTGTTTTAATGTAAACCCCAGAACTTCATCAGCTGGTCTAAAACTGATGACATTTAAACACTTTCTTTCTAAACATGCCATCATTTTGCATTAAAGACATGTTTTTCTCTCTCTACACTCAATGCAGGCTGGTATTCAAGCCAGGGCAGGTATTCATACTACTGTCTTTCGGGGTGGAGGGTGTGCTATGTGTTCAAAAATAGTGTCTTTTATTTATCACAGAATTACTGTGAGGAGTTTGGAACTCTATAAAAAACATAAACTGTTGGTTTATTTCTGGGCTTAAAAAATATTTTTGGTGGAAATGAAGAGTCTAGATTAATCCACTCCCTTTCTTTTCACAGTTTTAAAAATATAAAGGAAAATTCAAGACTGTGAACTTAAACTGATTTTGAGCCCATATGCCACCAGCTAATTTTGTGGGTTATTCCTGAAGGACCTGTATGTTAGAATGTTTCTTCTTCAAGCTAGATAAATTTGTACTGTGGTATAAATAGCAAAGAAAGCTCCCATTTAATAAGCAAAAGGAAGCAATCAACAAGAAAGGCCTCGGAGTCAGATTGAAAAAAAAGAAATGAAACATTCGGTAGATGGGAAAAAGAAGTCTTTTTTATGTGGTGCAAGGTACAATATCAAGACCAAAGGAAGAAGAAAACTTAGGGGGATAGTGAGGACTGAGAGGAGAGTAGAATATGAAGACATGAAGTACTGTGTGAACTGAACATACCTGAAACCAGTGAAGTTCTAAGGATGAGGAATTAGCCCTGATTTATGTTATACTTTTTTTTTTCTATTTCAAACAGAAAACACTTGCTTACTTTGATCACAGAAAGTTAATTAAATGCACCAATTCTTGGTAGCATATTTATGAACCATCCATTACATTGACAAGAGCTCCATGTATATACATAGTAACTCACTTGTAAATCACCACTTGCTTATTGTTGCTTCATATTTTTTCATGATTTCATCCTACCTGTTTTGTCTGAAGGGAGAGTGTGTATGTAACACATCTGAATCTTCGTGATAGCTCTAATTTAGGTGTTACACATGTACATTTTCTGTGGCTTTCTGGGCCACCCATCTATTAAATGTCCTGCCACTTGGCTGTTTTACATGATGTCAGCTCATGACCTGGCTTTTTTTTACGCTGTTACAAAATCCTGACTTCTTAAAACATTAAATAAAATGTTTCTTTCAGAGCTAATTATTTTGGAGTGTGACAGAAACCAGCAACCATAAAGTTTGTTGACACAAAAAGAGTAGATGTGAAAATAAAAATGTATGCATGTCTACACCGAGCTCCTGAGCTAATGCATTGAGTTTCAGATCTTGACAGAAACTTGGCCTCCATCAGTCTTGACTCTATTTAAGTGACAGGATGGCTGGCAGCACTCACCAGTGCTTGCAGGATATACTAATATTTACAAGCAAAAGAAGGTCTCTGGCTTTGTTGAAATAACACCACTTTCTTAATTTGACTGCTGCTCCATAGCAGACCTTAACAAACAGCTACCAAGGGAGGAGGTAAAGGACTGAGCTTTCATCAAATGCTAATGTTTACCTTAAACTGAAAAAGTCACAATTATATTAAACAGATTTCTGAGAGCAAAGTATAAATAATGATATCATTCTTCTGGAATATCATGCTCAGGATAACAATGTAAACACTAAGGAGTTCCAAAAGTAAAATGCAAAAAGGGGGAAAAAAATTACATTGGACAAGGTTTCTTCATATAAACAAAAAGTGCTTGCAAGTTGCCTGTCCAGTACTGAGGTGTACAATGCATGTGTTGTATGTGCATGGGGGGAGAGGTGGAAATGTATCTGGTATTATTATTCAGCTGTTAAGGCAGGAGTAATTGCAAAGTTTAAATTAGTTTTCAACTTTGGATGCAAAGTCACCTGAAGCTTCAGAGCAATTTAACCTCACACTTCCATTTCTGCTTAATCTTTGAAATAAGCAGGTAAAATATACAGCATTAATGTAACTGTTTTACACTGATAACATTTCCATTCATATGATAGGATAGCAGTATTGCTTGATGGAATGCTGTGGGATTTAGTATGAAATACTAAAATTTGTTCAGTAGAAATACTAAAATTTGTTCAAAATTTGTGTTTATACATACATCTGTACTGAAGAGGTTAGTAATATATATAATAAGATTAAACTATACATTACTACATAAAAGCTATCACTTATCTAAATAACTTACATGACCTCCATCAATAGAGTGATTCACAATTTATATAGCAATTGCTCTCTATACAGCCTTGTGTAGTAAAGAAATAAAAAGAAGGGAAACAAAGACAGGAGAAGTTGTGTGGATTCGGCCAAGATTATACAGTAAAACTACAGCAACGTGTCCAGGTACATCTAGACTATAGGAAAATAATTACCCCAAAAAATATATGGGTGAAAAGCAGCCCTGTAGAAGTTTAAATGACATTGCCTTTAATATTAACAGGCCAGCTTAATTTGGTACCCCACCAGGCACATGTAGGACCATTGAAGTCACTGACAGCAGTATGAATTTAACTTTTTGTGTCCAAAGGGCAGTTTTACACTGAGAGCATTTGATTTTGATACACATTAAGATGAGGTGGAGAAAAATAAAATCATCTGCAAAAGGGTACTTTTGCATTGACATATATCAACAGAAAATAAGAGTGGGATAAAAAAAACAACAAAACCCCTGCTCACAGTGTCTGCTGGGCTCCAGCACGCTGCGTATAGTTGGAAGCATGTACTGCTAAATAAAATAATAAGTCTTCAGCTGCTGTTTATATCAAAATAGCTAAAAGGACCTTTTGCTTTCCTGTGCAGGAAAATCAGAGAGAGCAAGAGGCACAGTCCAGGCAAGAGAAACGCAAGGTGTTGTACTGCAGGGCACTGTTCCAAATGCCCCCAGTGAGGATCCCAGGAACAGCACAAAATCGATGGGTATCTTGTCTTTCCACATTTCCACTCACGGTCAGGCAGATAGGCTCTTCTTAGCTATGTGTAGCCGGAAGTTTTCACCTTTTATCCCAGTGTTCAAATTTTGATGCTCTGCAACAAAAAAAAATCTTAAAATGGAAAGTCTGTGATCTCAAGTGTTGAGGTGCTCAGCTAAACATGGTGAAATACACAACCTGAGGTATGAAATAATGAAGCTGTCACTGCTGCTGGGGGTGAGATTCACAAGTTATTAGTCTCACTGAAGTTGAATTGCTGAAGTTCCATCCTCTGGGTGGAGATAATTTTAGGTTCCGACTCTTCAATGCCATATAATATGCAACAACCTTTGGCATTTATACTTAACACTATCAGTTTATTTCCTTGTTCACTTAATCAGTTTTCAGATAGAGTAAGATTCATTTTCTTCCCAGATTTTTCTATTTTTCTCTGGTCATTGGTAGTGGCTTCAATGCAAAATGCCATGAAATTTTGAAATCTGTTAAATCTTTGGAAAACCACTCCCCAAGGAAGTCTTGGATGTTCCATTGTATGAACATTTTAAAAGAAGTTGTGGATAGGCAGAGGAGAGAGTGATGACACTAGCAATGTCTGAATGAGTGAATACAACACAGATGCTGCATGCAAGGACAAAGATATGGCCATAGCAAAATATCACCTTGTATATTGGCTGAACTGGATCATCAGGAGATCTGGAAAGCAGAGCATTTTCAAGCAGGTATGCCTGAATTTAGATGTTCAAGTCTCTCAACTTTGAAGCTGTGAATCAGGACAATGAGAAGAGTATGACCTTCACAGAGGTTTGTGGCACATTCACTTTTAAGACCATGATCACCACTTTGGATGGCCTCTTGAATGCATCCTTACCCATGCATCTTCCTAACACAGAGCAGGATTTTTATTTTTTAAACTGTTCTTTTTCCCTTTCCCCTGAATGGAAATGAGGGTGCTAAGTGGCAGAGACAGCAACTTCCAGTGAATATTGACCTCGTGACACAGACAACTCTGTGAAAGCAACAATACATTTGAGTTTTATATTTTCCTGCTGGTATTTTAAAGCAGAATTTTTTATCTTGCATCTTATTTGGGGTCAACATAGTGAGCTTTTGCAGCTTTCCAGGAGAATCTTGGCAGAAGCTATTACAGCACGAATATTAAAGAGGCTTTAACACCTGATCTTTCAGCAGTCTCTGCACTTCTCGTTATTTCCGTGATAGGATTACAGCAACTGTATCTGTGAAAAAGAGTCAGTTTTTCCCTTCTGCTTTTTGTAATGTAATTTCAAGCAAAATCCTGTGACACTGTGAAGCATCTACAGTTCCCATGGATTTCAATGTCGAAGTGCATTCTTAATGTTTCAGAGGTAATTTTGGAAACTTGGAAATTTGCAGGTTGGGAATTCATATTCAGTGATCTACTAGCCTAACCCAACATTGGAACCAAAAAGACTCTTCATGTTTGCACAGATTTTTCAGAAATTTTTGTTATGAGAATGATTAGGAAACTAAAAGCTAATTCAAATGGTCCCATACAATGCACAGCTTTGAAGCTTGTCTGCTTCAGTGAAAAAAAGGAGGAATTGTGTGAATATAGACCACAGGCAGTAAACTGTGTGATTGGCATCAGCACTCTGGTAGCACTGCCTTTCAGATGCAAAGCATTTCAGTAAAAGAATAATGCATCAGTTGAAGTCTGGGACTTTGTATGGTGTTGCTCTGTGTCAAATGTGTCTCTTCATGATGAAATGTATTTTCACTAGCTACAGTTATAAAAGTGCCATCTCAGTTAAGCCTCATTCCTATTAATTATTAAAAAGCTGACATAATTCCTTAAGGGCTATCCTGAAGGCACAGCCACTTCTATACTCCATGTTGTTTCACTGTATGTAAGGGCATAAAGCTACAGCACCTTTCAGTCCAAGGTACCTCATACATGCCATGAGAACTGTTGTGTCTCCAGAGTAGTGACACTGCAGTGGCTGCAGGACAGTGCAAGGAGTTGTCAATGTCTGTTCTCAGACCAAGCCATAAAGTGGCCTCATGCAACTTTGGATCTCTAAAAAGCAGGCGGTGTGGAGTGTGAGTGTTAGTCTTAAAAAATTTGGTCTTAAATAGCCTTTTAAAGCTTTCTTTAGTCTATATTGTAACAAAGACGTACATTTATATATCTCCCTTCTAAACAGACAGTTACTTCTATAGAGAACAAAATAGGACTTCCCTCCCACTTTTTGTCCTCAGAAAAGACCAAACATTTCTTCGTCAAACATTCAATTTGCCTTCAGGAAGGAAGAGCAATTTTTAAATCCCTTGAGGAAAAAGCAAGGAGAATAGATTTCAATTTTATTGCTGTTAAACTTTTTACACTCAAAACTGAAATATTTAAGTGCTCATAGAGCCCCGTGTTTGATAATCTTTATTGGAGAGACAGACCTCTATTTATAGGAATATTGTTATAATGATTCAGTGATTGAATTGAAAAAAAAAATTCATTTTTTGAGTGATCAAAAAATATCATTGTGCATTCTAATAAAATGTTGAATACTAGCTATAGTATACATTACAGTAGTAATGCTTTTTGTAGGATCTGCTGATTGAAACTTGTTTTCATAAATGTCCTGGAGTTAAGTTTAATGCACTAAAGAGCTGTAACTCACCACTGTGCAATACCAGTTGATACAGTATGATAATCCTACAGCAGCAGCACAGGGCAGCAGACAAATTGCTCTTCTAAGCTATGAATATGGGCTGTAGTTCACAGGATACTTCTCTACATACAAGTCTAGCTTCTGACCAATGTGTTCTTGAAAAGAAAAAAAAATTAGGTGTGGTTAAAACCAAAAAATAACTCCATCTTTCCCCCAAAGAAATTTAATGTAAAACCAAAGCTATACATAACTTCCTAAAGAAACTGAAAATCTTTCAGCAGAGACTTTTTCTTGTCCATCTGTAATATTGTCCTTCCTGCAAATCCCACCCCAAGCTTGATGTTGTATGACTTCTCTATCCTGTCTGTTCTTTAGTATCAGTGTTGTAGAACCATGATTCATATTTGGCAATAGGATTTGATTTACTTTTCTTTCACTGGTATACCTTGACAAAAGTATTGATTTTTCATCTCATTAAAAAGATACATTAATCTTTAAGTTTGTGCCAATGTAAAGACTGATATTTTTCTCCAAAGGGCTCAGCTACAAAAATGGCAACTCTAACAATATGGTTTGCTAAATTGCTCTTTTATTTTCATCCCACTGTTACTTCCTTGGTCTCACTTATCTGAAGCTCATTTCCATGGTGTCAGGGCTATCCATAAGATGACACATTCAACATTCCAGTGAGAAAGAGTAAATCCTACATTTTCTCACTGCCACTTACCTGGGACATAAAATCAGTTAGCTGAAAAAGGTTGTACAAAAAAACATCATTTTGCAACAACCCTTCCTAAAAGTGGCTAAGTTTGTGCTTTCTCCTGCTTTGCAGGGAATCAATTCAGAAAGTTTGGAGCCACCACTGAGAAAATCCTTCCTGGTCAACCAGACTTTGCTGATCTGGAGATGTCAAATTCAATGAGCACATGTGGCTGATTGAGTTCTCCTTTGCCTAATTGTAAGGAGTCCCATCTGCCTTGTCCTAAAGCTGGTAGGAGGGTTTCTGTGCCTTGCTATAAGCCACATTTGTTATAAGATTGAGAATTTCAGGAAAATATAGGCTTCAGCAGAGAGAATATTAATTTCAGTATGACAGCAAAAGTAACAATAGTCTAGAATGAACTTTATGTTTTTAAGACAAAATAATACAAAATTTTGTTCAAGTAAGTTGTCTCTTTAAGAAGCAGATACATTAGGTAGCATCAACTCGAGCATTGTTAAATCGGGAGGATATATTAAGTTTCCTTCTAACAGTCGGGATGTCTGGCCTAAAAGTTCAGTTTGTTTGAGATGTCTAATGTTGCTTTGAGGAGAGACAGAGTGCTTGAAAAAAGGCACTATTTCTGCAAATCTTTTTTTTTTTTTTTTTTTTTTATGTGTTAAAGATGAGAAGACTACTTAAAAAAAAAAATATTAGAAAGAAAGGTCTTGCCAAGGTATCTCTGATAATAATAATATCTTACTCAGAGAGGCATAGCAAAGGGATTTCCTAAATTTCTGCAGCACCATGTTTTCTTTTCATCACTAACCACTAGAGTTGTCTGCAAAATTGCCGTTAAAACAAAATTTTGACAAAGGTTTGGAGAGGATGGGATTCTTTTTTCCTTTATTCCAACTCATTCTTGCAAGCAGAATAGTTTATTAATAGGTAGCTCATTCGCAAGTATAGCTTCTTAGCTATTTGGAGAAGGAAAATATCAACAAACAGGAGCTTTTTGCATATAGAATGCATAGTCAGATTTTGCCTAGTTTGTTTACAGATTATGTCCCCAAAAACAGAAGTGGAGGGGTTTCCCAGCAGGTAGCTGGGAGGAAGGTTTAGATTAGGAGTCCTTCCTGCCCCTCCTCTCCCTCACTGCAGATGCACCTTTGGGTCATGCTTTGCAAGCAGGATTTGCTGTCTGCATCCTATGCCTCTGCAGAGTTGCAATTCAGTGTGGAAGGACAGCAGCTACATTCAAGAAGCTTTAGCTTACGCCAGTGCCCTTTGATCTTTCTTCACAGTCCTTACTTAATTACAGGTTAATTACCTGCTGGCAAATACTAACAAAACAAGAAAAGAAATACTTACTGGCATTATTGTGTCACCACCCAGCACTTAATATTGCCATCACACCAGCAACTGCTTTGTCACTAGACAAGAAAGCAAGAAAGGAGAGCTTCCACTGTGTCCTAGCATGACAGTAAATGGCCAGTGGTTATGATATACTGTTCCAGATGGGAGAATGGTTAATTTAATAGCAGGCATCTGGAGGAAACCTAAGGAACAGAGATGCTAATTATTTCTAAACTTAATAGCACAAACTGAAGTGAAAACAATTGCAGTCATTCAAGTTCAGCAGTAATCAGTTTAGTCCAGAAATAGGATATTATATGGAAGTCTCTTTCAATGGCATGAAAATTATGGCAATAAATATGAAGCTGTGACTGTAGCAATGAAAGAAATGAAAAAACACCAGCCAGCAACACTGCCTGTGGATGGTTGGCAGGGATCCTTGACTGACCAGCATGCTTCTTGTTCTAGGATTGGAGACTATCCATGCCCCTGCTCATACATTTCCTAAACCATAATATTTTGTTAATAAAAACAAGGAAAGATGATAAACTGGATACAGATCAAGCTGCTTGTTAAAAGACTTTTGACTGTAATACTTTCACCTTTGTTTTGTGTGCACGAGTTTGAGATGCTAGAGAAGTATTTGAAATCAAAAGTGAGGAGGACAAGCTTCTTGTGTCCTAAAATGCTTTCTTCATTTCCTGTTGCTTCAATTTATAGTGTCTGAAACAGTTGTTTTGCCAGCAATCAGGTTCAGCCGAAGCAAGGATGAATGGGAGAGCTGCTTCCTTCAGCTGTGTATTCAGCACTCTCCGGTTCCTCCAGCTTCCAGCTTCCATTTCAGCTTCTCTTCAACTTGCTTTGAATGCATAATAAGAGGACAATCTGTCTCATCAGTTGTGAACATTTAGGAAAGCAAAGGCTTTCTGAGTCTTTGTACAGCAGTGACCACCGGAGGAGCCCATGCTGGTTGGATGCACTGGTTTTTACACCACTGCAATGAAACAAGAAATACCTTTTAAAATGCCCCTAAGTAAACATCCTAGAGTCCTGCCGAGGATTGGAACCTCATCTTCTCATCTGTATCTTAGCTCTCTGTATCTTCACTGCCAGTTCAAGACATATAAAATCCAAGAGCTTGGACCTCAGGAAACAAAGTCTGCTCCAGGTCTTCTTGGCAGGCCTTGTAGGAGGCTTGAGTCCCCAGCTTCCTGTACTAGCTTTCCCAAGAGGCAGTAAAATACACTATTCTCTTTGCTCACCAGGGAACATAATGGGCAGGTGGGGATGGGAACTCCAGCATCAGAATATCTGCTAAGGGAAAACTTGCCTATCAGCTGTCAGCAGGCTAGAAGGAGTGAGAGTGTTTGAGAGAACGAGAGCCTTGTTGGTTTCTATCCTAGCACAGCCTCCAGAATGGGTTTTGCTTTGTCTTCACAACCACAATATTTATTTCAGGGAACAGGAAAAGGATTGAGGCTTCACACTAAAATTTACGGCTTTACAGAGAAGAAAGTTGTTGCCATCCTTTTGGTGATTTAACCTGGATAGTACATGCCATTAAATCATAGGGGGACAAATCAAAAAGCAACCTCTTCCCTGACATTTTGTGAAAGCTGAAATTCACACTGCCCCTCTGCAGCCCCTCTGTTCCCGTCATCCACTGGCTGAACTGGAGTCAGTTACTTGCACCCCATTGTTTCCAGCAGGCCCGTCTCTAGAGAGACCCTTTGCAGCACCAGAGCAGAATCTGCTGAGACAGAGGTGTGCTTGGAGGTTGAGGGGCGCCCACAGAAAGAGATAACAACTTCTCACAGCATTTTCCTCCCACAAAGGGCAGAAAGGGGCCAGTCTGAATTTGGCAAGCAATAACCTTTAAAGCTAAATAAAACCTGCAGAGCTCCACTGCCCTGAAATCCATGGGAACTCTGGCACTATGAGCCACATAGTAAATATATGAGCTGTCAGAGTCAATGAAAAGTAAGATATGAGTGAACTCTGTGCAGACTGATGAACCAAACTTTTTACTGCATGCCTACTAAGATGTGAAAACTGGTTTATTTCTGGTGCCTGCCCATGCTATTGCCTCTGTCAAAGAAAACACATAAAATGCTGCCTCCATAAATCTTGACAAATCCACAGGATAATCTACTCATACACATAACCGAACGAAATTTAGAAAAATGCTGCTACCAGAGCTCACACTGGAACGATATGTTTTACACAGTTACAAATGGAAACCTCAAGAATGTTGGGCTCAAGACATCAGGACATCAATAAATATAAAATAGCAGATCATAATCTATACATATTATACTTAGTCTCTTCACATCAATAGAGTATTAACATGTTTTTTTACTTTTTGTTACTAGTGAAATATCCTCTTCCCTGTAGCTGGGTGTTTTAATAAATGCACAATGAATTCTTTTTCAGGTTGTTGTTTAAAGTGTTTCCTTCTGATGGTTCATTTTAGCTTCAAGACCCAGAAAATGCTTTACTCCCAACTCCCAGCTTGGCTTTAAGGTTGGGGGATTTTTTCTTACTGAAATCCTAAACCTTTACCTAGTTTGAGTTTGACTGTAAGTATTCAGTCAAAGAGAATGTAAAATATATTGGATTATTTTTAATTCCAAGACACTTCTGTTTGTAACTCAATCAGTGATCTTCACCCAGTTGAGGACACATAAACCACTGAAGAATTTCTCAAGATGGAACAAATCTGTTGTGGTATTTGTTATAGGAAAGAAAGCCTATAATTAAGAGCATCTACTAATTCCTTCTATAAGACCCCATTTTCAATCCTTAACAAACTATAACTAGTTAAGCTGAAATTCTCTGTGCTAGGTTCACATTCAGATTTGTGTTTACACAGAAGCCTTGTCTGCAATAACTTGGCTACTCTGCAAATAAAGACATTGAAAAAAGCTTGCTCCAGAACTTTAAAAAGCATGTCCTTGCTAAGCCTGCTGCATCTTTTCAGCTCACCATGGAGCTGGGTGCCCCTTCCAGAGACAAACAGGAAGGGTGAGTAGAGGTAGACTGGTTCCATCAAGGGTGGTGGAACCGAGCAGTGTCAATGGCTAGCAGAGGGGAAGCCAGGGCCATGGCAGGCTCTTAGCCTGGCACAGGCACCTCAAAAGCAGGAATCAAGGGACCAGGAGAGATGAAACAAAGCAAAGAGTACCAAGGCAGAGACACCTGGAGAAGAGCACAAGTTCATTGGGTCAGGAGGGAAAGGGTGGACAAAGCCAGCTCCCATCAGAGCTGAAATGGATCCAAGGAGTCCTCTGCCTCTGCATTCCTCTGCCGTCAGCAAATACCTGTGAAAGCCATTAACAAAGTGCACTTTTTTTTCAAACACTTCCCAATTTCAGAGTGACTGAATTTGCAACTTAATATTCTTTCAGTATATTGGTATGTACACATATGATGTGCAGATGTACATACATATATTTTGTATTTGAAATGCTACAAAAGCAGAAAGAGCAGGCACAGGCATCTAAACTATTTACTTATATGTGTCTGATCACATGGACATTCTGGGAAGACCAGAACTGAAAAGAAAGGTAAAAACAAATAACATTACTTATTTTCCAAAGAAAGATGTAACATTTTTGAAGAGCATCAAGGCACAATTGTAGGAGTCCTACTTGGACCACACCTAATTAATCTCACAGTGATACAGGTCTCAGAAGAGGGCTTTTATAGCCCATCAGCTCCAAGAACTAGCTGTTGCATATAAAAAATCCCTGGCTTTGAAACCCAGGCTTCTGTTTTTCCAAAGTCTGAGGGATGCATGGGATTAATTTTAAAATAAAGGCAATAGATCAGTATGTCTAGCCATCCTCAGAAAGGCAAGCAATGCAATACCTCTAAAAATCAAACATATGGCTGGAAACAAGAAGCCCAAGAAGAAACAGCAGCTATTTTCTAACTTCAAGGGTATGCTCCAGCTAGCTTGCAAAGGATGATTTAAAAGGACCTAAATTTAGATTTTGCTCAAAAATAGGTTTAGAGAAAATAAAAATCAACAGAAGAACTTCAGAAGTTCATTTTAAACTTAAACTGAAAACCATATTTATTTTGAAATTAAGAGAATTCATTACCATTTTTTGAACCTTGACAGCAGAGCACACAGTGAATGAGAAGCAAACTTACCAGTCAAGTACCAGTAATAGAGCTAACATAACGTGCTTGGCATTCATGTGCAGATACAGATACTCCTAAAAGAAAATGTTTGTGTGTAAATCTTAATAGCATCAGATCCTTTTAATAAATAGAGAGCTGAAATAGTAACAATGTGCATCTCTTCTTTTTTGCCACGTAAGTCTTGATCCAAATGATGAATAATGCCTCCACTGAATTTAATCTGTTTTTCTGATGGAGGTTTCTCACATTTTTCATTCAACATCACAGGTAATAAAGTTTGCTTGATTTATCATCTTTGGTTCAAGTACAGTTTGGACAAATAGAGAAATATTTTACAAAATAATTGCTGGAACATATGCTGTACTGATTAATTATGCCTAGTCCTAATTTAACACTTGTTTTCCCTGAACAGATAGATAAGTTTAATTTACATTACAAGGAGGCATAATTGTGAGCCTGACTATTTTGTAGAAAGCAACCCACTAAAATAAAGTTCCAATAAAGAGGATTATATCATTTTAGAGCATTTTAAATCTTTCTTTTTTTGGCCTCATAACACTTCCTTCAGCAACATACCTAAAAATATTAAAGCTACTATAAAATTTATTAGCTGGGAACAGAGAATAAATTTATTCCTTCTCTTACTATGTATGGCCCTGCTACTGCTGTGCTTGTAAATAAACAATGTCTGATCCCATATAAAAAGTGCTTGATACGTTATTGCATTGTTGATTGCAATTTTTGTCAACACCTTTGTGACTGGCATCCCATAATCGCTTGTGTGTCTGGTTCCTAGCTGAGAAGAATGTAGTCAGATCTGTATACGTTTAATTGCCTCTGTGCCTGGGTCCTGTTAAATGACTTGAGGAAACCTGATCTGTGGATGTCTTGTCCTCTGTAAAATCCACCACTTCCGATGCAAATGTTTGAGCATGTGAACTTAATTCACTTGCCATTGGTTATGTTAGGAGTAACATGTGGTTGGTGGAAAACAAATGCTGAAAGAATATAAGTGCAGTCAGGCCAAATTCTATTAAAAGTTTGAGTGCATCTTCATGAGAAATTTTTATATTGTTCACAGAGGGGCAATTAATATTTCCAATAGAAAAACTTATTTTTAGGCATATCAAAACAAATAACCCACGATTTAAAGCTGAAAATAAATGGCAGAACTATTATACATCTTATTTGATTCAATCAGTTGCAGAATCTTCATTTAAAAATGCCTAGGACGGGAAATAGCAATCCAGTCACACCTCATTACTGCCTAACAGGGTCACAATCCACCAGTGATCTAGAAGTAGGTGTAAAGGGAACACTTTAAGAGCTCAAGAGGATGTTGTGGAAAATAGTTTAAGTCCTTCAGAATATCCTAAAACAATATTGAATAATCTCTGTCAGCTTCTGAAAACAATCCTAAGTAAAAATAGAAAATTCTGCAGAATTGCAAGAATGTTTTAATAATGACCTATATCTTCTAAGTGCTATATTATTTTACATCTATGGAAAAATAAATGTCTGAGGCTTATTTAAAGATTCTTACAGAGAATGAAGCAAGAAAGCAATTGCCTAAGACCTCGGAAGAAAAAATTATCATATCCTGGGTTTTGTCTACTAAACTATTGTAACAAGGTAAGACAGGGAGAGATTTGTTGATCTGCCCATAAGCATTTTTGTTCCTAAATTTGCACACCACTAGTTTCTTCACCACTGTAGAAGATCACAATTTCAATTAGCATCTTATAAATGTCTATCCACCATTCTGAATCTACTTGGATTTCACAAAAATTTGCACACTTTTCTTGATCATTTTATCGGATCTGAAAATAGGGACAAAGATTTTTACCAACATATAACAACATAACAACAAAAATAAAAACCGTATGACTCTGCTTTCATCAGTATCTAACAGCAAGGCTCCTGTAACCTTTTAACACCAACTAGATCCTTACAGGCTGGCAACACCACCCATCAAAAGCTTCTGTTTCAAATTCTGCTTCCTTCTCCAGCAGTGAACCTTGGTCCTTTTTCAATTACTTTTAAAGAAAAATTAGCATGTACTGTTTATAACATAGCTTTCCCTTTCTAGGGATTTTCAAAATGAGTAGTCAGTTATGTCTCTATCTCCAGGTAATGCAAATAGTGTCTTAAATTAAAGAAGATGAAGAGACAATAAAGCCTCCTATGAAAAGATATGCTCTGTTGTCCACCATCAGGTCACAGGCTCCTAGAAGATGCTCCCCAGTACAACTTGAAAAGCAGCCCTAAATTCTCTAGGAAGACATCTATCATTGAATCCTGGCAGACTCACCTGTAACCATGTTGAAGGGAAGTATTTTTAATATCCAGAATATTGGAAATTATTTATATCAAAATGTTTCTGTTAGTAGAATCACACAAAAAGAAATCAAGTGCTTTTCGTTGGTCAGAAAAATTATAAGATTCTATCTCACAATTCAGCTCAAATTGAAGATTCCTTTTAATAAAATAAAGTTAATTTTGGTCCATCTGTGGTTTAACCACATGAAGGGTTTATTATGTACAATAACCTATGTAATCTGCGTTAGCTATTGGAAAATTTTTTAGCCACTGTGAGGTTGGTCTTCTTGTGAAATACCTCAGCTTCTCCCGTGTAAACTTATAGAATTTGCCTTTTTGTTTCTCTACTCTAGGTGAAAACATCAAGATGTTTGGCAATGGCATTTCCAGAATCACAAAATTGTCATATAAAATATTAGTTTTAAAAAATCACAAAAAGGCCTGTGTCTACTGACTTATATATCAGCTTCTAGCTGAAAAGTGACTTTGCATATTCCTCAGAGTGAAGAACTTTGCCAGAGACTTAGCAATACAAGTCAGTTTGTCATGAAACTTCAACGAAATGTTGCTAATTATCACCTTGAGTACATAAACAACTTAACTGGTTTTTACAGTTCTGCCTCCTTTTTTTTCTTCTTTCCATTGTGTTTATCACAGTTATTTCTCACTTCACAGTTCTGTTTGTTCCTAGTACCTACAGGACACTACTCTTCTCTGTAAAACCACATGCCTTGAACAAATATTGAAAGCTAATGTTTGATGACTGAAATTAAAAACAGGGATGTATCAGGTATCCTAAAACAAATTCCTAGGTCATTTCTGGAATGTACTATGTAAAGAAAAAGGGAAAGAAACTATCATGACCTTGGAAATTATGTACACAACTTAAACAGGTATCTACTGGAGTCAAAGTAACAGAACAAAATAACTTACAGAAAGAAAAATTACACAAAGACATTCCACAGTTTTTGGCCAAGAATTAATGCAAGGAACAGCCATTAATATGACATCCATCAGTGAAAGGTAAGGAAAAAAAAACATGTTCGTACTCAGTTAAAGGGTAGCTAGCAGATCTGGCTTTGGAGAACCATTTTCTGACCTTACATCAATCAGCTATTCCTTCTCTATTGTCTGCTTTTTCACCCTAATGCATCCAGTGAAAAGCCCAGCTTTCCATATCAAATCCTATCTCCTTTTACTTCCTAATGTTTCCCTGTGGTGTTGCCTTCTCCCTCACCTGAAGTACACCTGATGTATACCTGATGCTTGTATCCACATGAAGTGCAATATCCCTCTAGGTTTTCATAATAAGCCTTCTTGTAGGAGCTTGCAAGAACGATGGTAGGTGATTACATGGAGGCAGTCCCTAGCCTTTTGTGTATGAGTAGCAGTTACTGTATGAAAATCAAAAGGCTCTTCCATCAACTTCTTAATTTTGCAGATAGGTCAAAGGATTTCATTCTTCTGCACATATTTCTGTGTTTTCCTAAGGAATGCTCCATTTATCTTAGATAAAACAGCAACAGGAAATGCTGCTAAGTCTTGATTTGTTTTCAGTTATTTCACAATATTTTAGGTTGATCTAACACCTTCAGCTGCTAGAGGCCATTGATCAGGACAGAATGGGCCTGTCATAGGGGATCACTGTGGAAAGCAAGTAAACATACTCAGGACCTACAAAAACAAAGCAAACAGAACAAAGCTCCTTATCTCCTGTGAGACGTACAGTAAACTGACAGAACAAGCCCTCAGAAATCAGTCTACTCACCCAGCTTACCTGTCTGTGAATGACCATGATAATTCACAGTTTGAAAGCCCACACCTCTTAGCTAACAGCTTTACCTCTGTCTCCTTTATACTCTCTGTTCAGGTATTTATATACACTGACAAGATTTTGAGTAGCAGGGCTAATAACACTAGTGCATGCTAGACTCAGTAGAAAACAGAGTTGAGACCTAAGTGTGCAACACTGTCTGTGATTAGTGATGCTCAGAGAGCCTCTAGGCCATGTGCCTAGGTTGGTCTTCCCTGAGGCAGCAGCAACAGTGGTTTTAGGCTCCAGAAAGACCACCTGTATTTGTTGTGCCCTTGATGTTGAAGTGAATTAACATCTTAATTTCATGCTTATCATCAGAAAGCTTCAGAGCTGGGGTCTCTGTAATGCCTTCATTACTGCCAGGGCTACTGTATATTTTCTGTCAACTCCATGCCATTATGATGTAGGATTTTTCCTTCAGGTAGTTAAGATGTGCATTTCCCTGCATGATTCACAATCTCTATAATATTTTTTTGTTAGTTTCTAATTTTGCCTATTCAGTGATTGTCACAGCCTTGCTGTGATCTCTCAAGATATTGTATCCTGTTATCAGGTCTCTCCCATGTACTATGTCCATGATATGCTGGAAATGTGGCTCAGTCGAGAGTTGCTAGAAGCCTCTGATCATGTTTTTTCTTCTAAAAGCAGTGTCACCTAAGTAGACTCTAGTAATCTCTAGACTGTCACAAATCTGTTGCATTTCCCAGTGAGCTGCCATAGGTGCAAAGCACAAAACAACCAGTAGGCAGGGGAAATGGTTTCTTTTGCACATATAAGGTGTTAAATCTGAACAAACATGTCCTCTTAAGGAGAGAGCCAGAATCCTGCTGATGCATCACCTGTAAAAAAAATGGGCCTCTATTCAGAAGTAATGGAATATGTTCCTTTTACACATTGGATTTCTTCCATTTGGCTTACACTTAAGCAAGGAAATGTGTCCTTTTTGTACCTTGAACAGTGTCTGGGGGTTTTACTTATGGCTTTGAGATCAAAAGACAACTCACATTTTCTTTGGTGCAAAGGAACTTGTCTTCAAACTTGAGTTGTGGAAAAACTGTGATCTTCCAGCTCCTCTTTCTGAGTTTCTGATACCTTTAAAAGACAGGCTTCATCCTTTCCTCAGAAAAAGTTGTGTCTTCCAAGGGACTGGGCTTTTTTTGTTGAGATCAATAACTAGGTATGGTTTTACCCCATTGATGGATGCATCTTATCTTGCTATAATTAAAGGTGTTGTAAGTGTCTATACTTTGTGATATACAAATATACCTTCAGCCAACATACTGCCACTCCACACGGGAAAGACAACTGCTCTAAGTTCTACATTCTACTTCCTCTTTCTGCTGGATTCATTGTCAAAGGAGCACCAAGGGAATCATTACACCACTCTTTCTAGCACCAAGCCAGATCATGTTCCTGTGTCCAGCTCCAACTAAACAGCTCCAACTAAACAGTTTGCACTTGGTGGTCCATTTTCTAATGTGATACCGTACTCTGGACAGTAACCCTGCTGACACTTGGTTTCATATGCACACTCCTTACAATCTATTCCAAAATGAAGAAATCTTCCCCCCATGCTTTACCTTGTGTTTTTTTTGCCACAGCTCATATGGACCAATGTGCACTCTGTGTAACTCTGCTTGGCTTACTTATGCTTTTCTACTTCAAATCATCTGTCTCACCCAATTCTCAATTCTTTGTCATCTCCAGTGTGCACAATGCTCCTCATAAGCCTCACTGTAGACCTAGGAATGGGTTTTGTCTGTTATACACATAACTTATTTCTGAAGCTTGCAGGGAAACTTGCATGGAGGGGAGGGTGCAGATGTTCACAGGTCTTCATTGCCAATATGAACCAGCTCGGTTGACAGAGGTCTCTCAGCTGTGACTCACTGCTCCTTTGGCTTTTCCCCTTCACTGCCCTGGCCTGAGGAAAGTGCACAAAGGGGACAGATGGCCCTTTAGGGGAATTAAGAGGGGAGAGAAAATAAAATTCCCTCCTTGCCCTGCAGTGCATTTCATCATGTGCATGATCAGAGACAGGAAGGGAGAGGTGAGCAAAGCAGTGTAGACAGTGGATATCACCATCACTAAAAATCCCTGAAGCCTTCTCTGACATTTAGTTTCCAAAGGATGACCTGCATTTCTACTCTGAAGTTGAAGAGCTCATTACTCTTTGTTATTTAGGCAGTGGTGACTGAGTCTGACTGCACTCTGAAGTTCTCAATACACAGATTTATAAGTTCAAGATGGTCTTGCATTTATTTAACTACCTACTGCTGCTCACCCCAGCAGAAGGACCCAAGAACTCACAGTCGTGCTAAAAAAGTATTGAAATATAGATCTAAAAAGACATAACAAATGGGCTTCAGCTTAAAATTAATAAGAAAAATTTTATAAAACGTGGTATTTAACTTAGCAAAATGAGATCGGCAACTACCAGACCTTTGTGAGGGACAATCACCCCACACAGATCAACAAGCTTTTCATTCTGAAATCTTCAAATATAGCAGGTAACTTTAATCCCTGTATCATGCAGAACAATATGTACCAAGGAATTTGGCCCATGGCAAATAGCCTTTTTATTAGTAGGAGACAAATCTTGCGTGGCCTGCAAGTGGATTTATTAATTATCCCTCCGATTCCTATGAGGTAGCCTCCTGTGGGGGACTGTGTTTGATGAGTTCACATTGAACTGCAAATTAATGATCATGTCTACACTGTGCAAATCCACCAACCTGTTGCCTTGCAGACCACTCAAGGACAGGAGGGAGCCCAGCCAGTCAGACAGTGTTTGTAATATGTCACCCAGCAATTCTGGAGGCAACATCATCTGGCCTTCAGCTTTCCAAGAATGCACTTCACCTCCAATCCACAGCAGCTGGCACAGTATGGAAAGGCTCCTTCATCAGACCCACAAATCCTGTACACCCCTGCGAAAGCACAGGAACAAGTGTTTGAGTCAGCATAAAGCTTGCAACTGGGGAAGAGTTGTAAGAGAGAGAAAAAAAAAATTAAATAAAAATCTGTGGTCTGGAAACAAATCAAAACATGTGTCAGACAAAGGTTACAGATTTCCTTACTGTTATACCACTGTCCCAAGGCATCTTTCCAGTACCTGTATTCCCTTTTGGTAGTGGATGTTAGCTAGAGTAAAGGCTTGCACCTAAGGACATTCCTGTGCATTGCAGCTCTTCTCTGGGAAGATGCTACATCATTATTTCCCCACCTGTAAAACAAGGTACCTGGGTGTCTTCTCTGTAGAGCACTCTGAGTTTTGCTGATTAAAAGTACTTTATCAGTCACTGTCCCTAGGAAATACTTTCTGTCTGTCACAACATGAAACAAGATGTTCACACAGAGAATTTTTTTGCTGAGTCAATTTACCAGCCTTTCAATGTTTATAATACAAGATGCAGGAAATGTAGTACTGCAACTCTGAGGTTTGGTCCCTTATTGAGATTCATGCTCACCACTTCGGTAAATGAAACCCAGTTCATTCATTCCCTGTAAAGACTCTGTCAGTGTGCTTTTGAAAAAACCTGTACTTTGAGAGTTGGTTGTTTTTCTATCTAAAGTTAAAAAAAGGTAACTAAAAATCTTCATCGATATGTTTGATACTACATTTGGAATTCTGTTTTGTCTTTATCTTTTTTTAAATTTCTTTCTTTTAATTTTCTTCTTAGATATCAAAATTTTTTGGAAAGGATTAGAAAGCATGTAGTGACACTTTGACACCATTTTTTTTTTTCTCCCCTGAACTGGCACATGGTTCTTTTCTATTAAGGTTTCACACCCCTGGCTGATATATAATCTGTTTCCTAAGAAAATACTCTTTTATTAGATTGTGAAAAGATTCTTACATAAAGAAAAAACAGCGTATTTTGATAGTTTGCTAAACATCTGGAACTTTTTCTTTTATAAATTCATTAAGGCTGCTTTCCAATTGGGTTGAAGACATTAGCAGGCTCTGAAAGAGATCTGCATGGTGATGCAGTGTCTGCTGTAACCAAAGAGCTTAGAAACCACAGCGACATTGCTGAAATAACAGAGATAAAAGGGAAAGTAGGGCTAAACTGCTAAAGCATCCAAAATCAGCTGGCTCCCAACAGGAATTTCCATTTTGGTTTTGAATGGGCTTGGTTAGGTGGCACAGGCTAGCGTTGACCTGGAAACTTTTGCCCAAGGAACACAGTTGGACTGGGGGCACAAAGCAGAGAACAGAGGTCAGGATCCTGCTAAAAGGCTCAGGTGTGCTTTGGGCACTGATAGAGAGGGAAAAAAAAAAGCATCAGGTTCCTAGAGGGAATGGATTTCAGATCCAAAACCAGTCATGTTTCATTATTGCTGGTGAAAGAAAAACAAACCAATTCATTCTGGTTTGGTCAAAAAAAAATAGACTCTACAAGCTTTTTGAATGTAATTGTTTCTTGATGAAACAATTATTGTGAAATCATACATCAAAAAAAAAATTTGAAAATGTTAAAGTAAAATACTTTGGTTTTTAAAAGGTTAGCAGTAATTTGTTATTCTGAAAAGAAGTAGTCATTGAGACAAATATGCATTGGGACATGCGTTCTTATTTTATTTTTGAATAGCTAAAATTTTTCCCCCTTTCAATCTTTGGTGGGTACTTACTGCTTCATAAGGCCATCTAGCACTCCATAAGCTTTTCTCAAAACTAGCCACAGATTTCTCAACAGAGGAAAGGTCTTCTTTTCACAACTATCTCACAATTTTTTAATCCCTATGACAACATGCTGGTGACAAATCTTATTTCTTCTCACACAGGACATTGGTTAATGAGTAAATATTGCAACTTTAGAATTAATCTTAAATAATTAATTCAACGTTTGTGGCTCAAAAAGAAATCTCAGTAACTATATTTTATATGACAACACTGATCATATTGCAGAGGTCTAGGTAAACATTATGTATTTACAAAAGCTTGCTATTTCCTGAAATTCAGACAATCAAGTTACAGAGGTGTAATGAGCAACTTGTCAGCTAGAAGAAGGTTTAAATGAACTCCAGTTTAGATAAATGTATCTGACTGCATTTGTCAAAGGCTGAGAGGACTCACAAAGAGAGCTACAGCAGTTCTGCCACTGCACGGGGACACACCACGCTCAGTGTATGCCTCAGCTCCCACCACAGCTAACCAGGCTTGTCAAGAACCAGTTAATATTTCTTACCTGATCAGTCACTGGGATGAACATGACTTAGATCAGTGCAACCGCATGATACTGCCATCAAAAAACACCAGGTGCGTGGTGACACACACATTGAAGGGACCTGCAGGAAGTTTTTGTCAAACTCACATACAGAAGCTCTGGCACTGAGTGCCAAAACCACTCACGCTGTCTCGCAACCCCCTCCATTTGCATTGTTTCACAACTGCAAATCATCAGTCAACGTAACACCAGGAAGCCCTATGGAGTGGGTATTTTTGAAAAGCCAGTTTCTGCCAAAAGCAGCTTTGTTTCTCTTGAAGAATTCATGCATTCCAGAAAACCTTTGCCACTGAAACAGAACTGTCCCACCTGAAGGGACCGCAGCTTGGGGCAGGTAATGCTTGGTTCTCTAATGGTGACGCTGCACTCCTCAGCTAGAGCTCCAGGGCGGCTGACAGTAAATTTTCATACTGGACTGGTGAGCAAATATTAAACAAGCCATCCTTGCTGGTAAGATGAGCTGCACCCTTCCATCAGTCACATCAGGCCCTTGGGACACTGTACACTTGGAATCACCCTGATGACGATAACCCGAAATCAGAGCAGAAACACATTAGTGCAGTGGTACCAAGGTCCTTGTGCTGTCTTCACTGCCTGGTCCATTAGAATGATTTCAAACTTTAAATTCTTACAGTCGTCACTTCAGTGACTTTTGGGAGCTGAACATCTACTTTCAAAAAGGAGGAGCAGTAAACCTCAATAGCTAATGCAATTGGCAAACCATAAGGTAGGAACTTCTGCCTTATTGCTTCCAGAGATAACTGACATATATATTTACATATTGTTCCTGGCTGATAAAGCTCTAATCACTTCAGAGGAAGAGAGGACACATAATTATTAGTTAAAGGAACATAAATGCTTTTCTATTTTTTTGCTTAGTGCTCATCTTTTGTATAGCACTACCCAAATATGGGTGACCTTATATTGCAATATAATTTACAGTTATTCATTTGTTCTATTCTCTTGATTTAAATCAGAAGAAGGTTTTTTTTTAGTAGAAATATGAAAGAAATTACTGCAAGCAAGCAAAAATTGTCCCAAGTCCCAAAGAGCAGGTGTACATTTCCATAATGGCTACAAGACTGGGAAAGCTATGGCACTTTGTTGCATGTGTCTTGGAAGGGAGCTAGTACTCTTCATGTGCTTTGTCCTAGTGATTGAAATAAATTACTTGCTAAAATTGCTAAGCACGATGACCCATCTGTTGGCCCATGCATGTTCAGATTCTCAGTGGGTTTATTATTCCAAATAATGACTGCCATATGCAACAGTAAACAGTTCTTTCAAAATTGACTGAATGATCCTGTGCTACTTTTGAAGGCAATTTACAAAAGTTATTCATGTTCCCCTCAAGAACCTGCCATTCAACTAAACTTTTAGAAAGTGATCCTGACTGGTTAACCCTGATGGAGCAATTGCACTGCTTTTCTGTAAAGACAGAGACAAAACTGTAGCAGGAATCTAGACTGGATCAGATTTATTCTCAATAAATGCAGAAGACTGAAAATTATGAATTATACAGCTCTGCAGACCCAAACAGCACCAGATATATCCCGATATATTTGTTTATTTGCATTGCTAAAACAAGTATGATAAAATCATGTTGCAGGAGTGATCAGTGTCTTTAACCATGCATTGCAAAATATATCTAAGCTGACAGCAGCCACAGTAACACTCACCAAGATGCCAAAGAAAGAAAAAGATTCTACCAATGCAGATTAACCTTCCTCTTCAGAAAATGACTGAATGACTATCTGAACTCTATAATGCTCCTTGATGTCTACAGATTCTGCCCCTTTCAGACCCAGGAAGGCAGAGTATCCCAGGGGTGAGGGCTCTCCCTGAACACGTTATCCCACAGTCCTCAGAGGCACAAGCCAGGAGACCACCAGCATGAGCATCTCAGTGGGTGTCTGGAGCTAGGGCAGAAGGCAAGGGTAACAGCAAGACCCAAGTCAGCACAGACACATGGCTCTTCTTGTCAACGTGCTGAGAATGAAGGGATCAGGGCACAGGGAAATTTGTCTGGATAGGGGAGTGGTTTTCCTGCTGACAAATTAACGAGTGCAGCTAGAAATGAACATCAGCCTTAGCAGGAGATAAGTATTATCAGGTTATTTCCTCGGCAGCTTCTTCTGCCTCTCAATCACTTATTAAGCTCCAGTTCAAGTTAAAACTGGCAGAGCCACAGCACTGAGCAAGCACAGTGAAAAAAGGTCATCTGTTCTCAGGAAGGGAGATACCAGTGGGGGGTAAGCCCACAGCCTGCCCACCATACTAGTGTGCAGGTACCTACAGTTCACAGAGCTAGGTGGGACTAAACAAACCCAGACGTAACATCAAACCCTGTGCATGCCTCTACAGGTTAAAGCATCTGCCTGTGTGTTGGTTTTGATCACCTCCCTTTGTTTTATTATTCTTCGTTGCTGATTTTCTGTTAAATCCCACTGGTTCCTATCCTCTAACCTTTCCCTATTAGGGAAGGGCTGAAAGCCAAACTTTCACAAACAGTCCTCAGATACACCTACTTAATAAATAAATAAATGGCAAGGCTCCCTTTCATAACTTCCTTTGCCTCTAATTTAGACCATCCCCATTTCATCCCCAGGCTGAACACACGTTCAATTCATACAAGGCCCATAAACCATGTTAAGACCACAGAGCATCCATGATTTGTTCATGATGTTAACAATGACTCACCATGGCCAGATTACAGATGTTAAATTGCTGATGGATGGCCCAGAACCAGCACGTGGTATTCAGCTGAGGTATTAATCATGTGTGGAAAGATCTTTCTTTTTTCTTTTGGTCCCTGTGAATAATGAAACCTCTAATACAGTATATTGTACTTTACAAGCTCACTGAAATGAACTCCTTTCTAAAAAGAGAAAAGGATAACGTTATTAAAGCAGATGAATGCTATACATGACATGATGACATATTAGGACTTTCTGGATAGCTAAATGCATACACTTGCTTTTTGTTGATTTATGCCAGTGGGATGGGCCTTTCTTTAAATAGCTCTTTCCCAAGAAGGGTTTTCTTGTTTCCCTCTTTCTTTGTTGGAAACAGCTAACTTGTTGAGTGCAGTACTGGACTGATAGACAGTTATTCATGAAAAATGCAAAAGAAAAGCATGTCAAGGAGTAGTAAAGACTAAATGAAGATTTGGGTAAGAAATAACTCATCTAGACATGGAAGTAATGTTTTCCCTGGGCATGCTGGCAGAGATCTATCTTCTTCTGAGGTACTGAATGAGATGAAGTGTGAGAATCTTCCACATCATTTTGTTTTCCTTTTCTTTTGACATGAGTATTTCCATTGATAAAAGGATAGCAAGATGTACAGGGCAGTGTACATTAAGTGCCCTATACAGAATCACAGAATGATAGGTGTTGGAAGGGACCTCTAGAGGTCACCTAGTCCAAACCCCCTGTATGGATAAGGTCTCCTCAGTCTTCTCTTCCCCAGGTTAAAAAGACCCAACTCCTTCAGCCTTTCCTTGTAAGAGAGGTGGTCTATCATCATAAGAGAGAAGTCTTCATCATCTTTATAGCTCTTCATTGGACTCTCTCCAGTAGTCCTGTCTCTCTTGAACTGAGGAGCCTAGAAATGAACAAAGTACTCCAGATGTGGCCACACCAGGGCAGAGTAGAGGGCAAGGAGAACCTTTTGACCCCAGTCTTCTTAATGCACTCAAGAATACCATTGGCCTTCTTGGCCACAAGAGCACATTTTTGTCTCATGGTTAACTTATTGTCCACCCAGACTCCCACATCCTTCTCCGTGGACCTGCTTTCCAGCAGGTGAACTCCTAACTTGTACTGGTGCATGGGGTTACTTCTTATCAGGTGCAGCACTCTACACTTGCCCTTGTTAAACTTCTTTAGGTTCCTCTCTACCCAACTCTTCAGCCTGTACAGGTCTCACTGAATGGCAGCACAGCCTTCTGCTGTGTCACCCACTCCTCGCAGTTTTGTATCATCAGCAAACTTGCTGAGGGTACACTCCATCCCTTCATCCAGGCCACTGATGAATTTGTTGAACAGGACTGGGCCTAGGACTGACCCCTGGGGAATACCACTAGCTACAGGCCTCCAACTGGACTCTGCACTGCTGATCACAACCCTCTGAGCTCTGTCGTTCACCTTGTTCTCTATCTTACTGTTCACTCATATAACCCATATTTCCTGAGCTTACCTATGAGGATATTATGGGAGACAGTGTCAAAAGCTTTGCTGAAGTCAAGGTAAACAACAACCACTGCTCTCCCCCCATCTACCCAGCTAGTCACACCATCCTAGGCTATCAGAGTGGTCAAGCATGATTTCCCCATGCTGGCAACTACTCATAATCTTTTCCTCCACATGCTTAGAGATGACCTTCACAATGACCTGTTCCATCACCTTTCCAGGGATGGGGGTAAGACTGATTGGCCTGTAGTTTCCTGGGTACTCCTTGCACTTTTTGAAGACTGGAGTGACATTGGCTTTCCTCCAGTCCCAAGGCATGCAGTAACTCTGCCTTCTCTGCCCACCTCATTCAGCAGTGGGCCCACATTTTCCCAAGTCTTCCGTTTGCTGTTGACATACTTGAAGAAGCTCTTTGTGTTGTTTTTGACATCCCTTTGACAGGCTTACTCCCAGGAGGGCTGTAGCCTTCCTCCTTGCATCCCTACATACTCTGAGTGTGTTCCTATATTCCTTCCAAGTGACCTGTCAATGAAGGCATACTATCACCATCCTTTCCATTTTCTTCTGGTTTGATGCCCAAAAGATCCAATGACCAATGCCACATAATTTGCAGGAAGAGTCTTTCCATACACTTCTATGCACTGAAGATGTTTTCTTTAGGAACATAATTTGGAGTGTTTGGGCTTTTTTTTTTTTTTGCCAAGTCACACTGCACTGATAACAAGGAAATATGTTGAAAATGAAAAATAAAATAAATCCACAAAAAACACCATGAAGCACACTGAAAAGAATAATCAAGTAGAGGACTCTGCGTAAATGGAGACACTGCACACCAGAGCCAATAACTCCCTCTTCCACCCCAGACACAAAACTGTTGCTTGTAAAAAGACAAGACAACTAATGTGCAGGAGAGCACCATCACTTTGTGGGAGAAAGATGGATGATAGCCTGACTAATTTGTCCAGTTAGGTTATGCTGACTTCAGTGGTGTACCACATTAACTCAGTGACAACTTGCTCAGAGAGGTCTAATGTGCACACTTAGTGAGCTTAACCTCTCCAAAACCACACAGAGACACACCAAAGCAAGTACTTGAGCTTAGGTCTCCTGAGTGTACCACAATGGCCTAAAACCTGTTTCACCTTTCTTCACTGAGGGAGGTAACTAAGTTAAATCACAGGGGGAAAAACAGTATCCCTTTCTGTTGATTTTTTTTCAAAATTGCAAATGATGTCAATTTCAAACTGCTGTATTCAGCCTGGCATTTCTATTCAAAGATAAGACTTACATATCCCCAGACCTTGTTTCAGGAAAGCATTCATAATTCTGAAAGCATATCAGCACATACTTAAATGACTACAATGACAGTATCCAATCAAAGATGAAAATTTTGTGCTTTCCTGAAGCAGGATGTAGAAGAAAGGCATGTAATGGATGTTAGCCTCCCACATTCATGGGGCAGTGGCCAACATCTTTGCCGACAAGCTCAGAAGTGGTGAAGGATCCAGAGTCCACTTGGCTCCATGAAACAAGCAAGGCTTGGAAAAAGATTACATTTTATGCTGTGTTACATTCATTACAGTCAAATTTACTAGTGCACTTTTTGAGAATTCCTTCAGCTAAAAGATTCTAGCCAGAAGTATAGGAAAATTGTATGTGAAGAGTCCAGAGTTCATATTTTCCCACCTGAATTTGTCTGAATCTGCTCTCTGTAGTCTGGGTTTTGCTTTCGAGCAGTGATGATACTGTGCAGGAGAAGTGCTCTATCATGCAACGAATCACTGCAAAGAGGACAGATGGGGAATGTCGTCACCTCTTTTTTACTTTTAGATTTAGCCATATCTTTTCTGATGTCTGCTTTTTTTTTTTTTAATGAGTTTCTCATCAATATTCATACTCATAACCTCATTTAGTTTAACTGAACTAGAGAGCTACCTCTTTTCCATTATACCATCTTCGCCTTTTTTTTCTTCAGATAGCCCATTTGAAGGTACAAGCTCATAGAACTCTATTAACTGAACACTTCATTTGGAGCAAAACTCTGCCTTTAAAGTGGAGTGAAGATATGTAAGAACACAGATACCTTGATGCAGGACACCACTATGGACTGGATCTCCAGAAATGGCCACATGCTTAAAAAGAAAGTATGAAATTCCAAAACCAAAGTGTCTCATTCTTCTTTAGGCTCTTCTTAAGGTGTGACTGAAGGCAATAATGTATCAAAAATAAATAAGGTTATATCAGAGCAGGGAAATAGTCAAAACCCAACATTCAGATTGTTCCTGAAAGGGTGAATAAAATAAGGTTTATCCTATGTGGCACTTACAGCCATATAAGAAGCAAAGATAATGGTAAATCAAAAAATTAGAGGTGTGGATA
This sequence comes from Ceryle rudis, assembly GCA_033439905.1. Classification (NCBI taxonomy): domain Eukaryota; kingdom Metazoa; phylum Chordata; class Aves; order Coraciiformes; family Cerylidae; genus Ceryle; species Ceryle rudis. Next base: position 12,947 of record JAAGNO010010988.1, on the reverse strand, counting down.
TATTTTCCTATGCTGCTGAAAAACCTTTCATTAATGCAAACCATACAGTATACTCTGCTCCTCAATACTAGAAAAGCAGATGGTTTTGATATACCATGACTGTCCCTTCAGAAGGCAAACTCAGAAGGGAAGCAGTGGGTTCAGCATCAAGGCTAATGGAGATTTCTGGTAATAGTATCATGGATAAGTAGGGACAGTACCTGGGAAATTGGGGGCAGCAGAAATGATATCCTGCTGACTGTAGATACTGAGGGAACAAAACACCTGGGAGAGTATTTGTCTTCAATGCTGCTGCTATTTTGGAAGATGTGGACTTACTTTTGCAGGGAAAGGAAGTAATTAATATAGGTGTATGTGGAACAACTGAAGATATCACTGAGAATCTCTCCTGATAGCTGTGGCTAGCTCTAAATACTTCTGTTCTCTGTGTGCAATAGTGTGAGATGATAACTGATATGCTCAGACAGGGATATCAAGAGGAGGATGGGGACTGAAAACTCTGTTTCAGGCACCAACACAATTTTCTTGTAAAAGGAAATCCGAAACTGGTGGAGAATGGAATGCACCTCACACCGAAAGACTGCTGTAGGCTTTGGCCAGCACACCTCTCACACCCACTTCAGTCCTCAAGACACCATTTAGAAGGGGCTTGAACAGGGAAAAAAACAGAATGAGGTCAATATGACCCTAGTTTAATTAATCATTACTGCATTAGAAGCAATTACTGGGGAAATATAATGATAGTTGGACCATATGAAGCAGCTGCAAAGTTTCTTAGTACTTTAAGAATGACCCTTCAACCCTTTCTCATTATTCATATGATTAATGCTTATCCATGTGAATAGTCTCATTGATTTAACTCACTACTTCCACAAGTAAGGACTTCAGAATTAGACATAGAAATATAGAATTATACTCTTCCCCAGTTATTTCAAATCCAGATTTAGTTAAGTGCAGTGATTAACTAAATAGACCTTCCCCCATAGAGGCTTTTCAGAAGGTACTCTGTAACTAGGGGTTTCACTTAAACTAAAAGAACCATGTCAACAAGCATAGTGTAATATGCCTTTCTAGACCCACCTGTATCAATTATGTTGTTTGAAGTTATTTTACATGCTCATAAGCAATCTTTAAAATCACTCTCCACTTGAATTCAACACATAAAAAGTCAAGAATTAAAAAAAATGGGGAAAATATGAAAGACATTAAAAGCATAACAGAATGTCTTGCTAAAGTTTCCATTAAGAATTAATTTTGCCCAAATACATAGAGTTTTGCAAAACTGCCTTTACTTTATGACTTTTTTGAACAATTTTCACAAGTCCAATAAGTAGCTATGGATAAAAAAGTGCTCATTTTTTCCCAGGAACACCAATATAATACTATTCCACTCAGTGTGGTCTGTATTTTTGACATATGCAACAAGCCCAGACAACTTCCTCGGTATCATTATTCACCAGGAATCTGTAGCCTGTCTCTTGTTCTATCCCTAAGTAACCTTCATCTATCTTTTTCAAAAAATTTTCTTCAACTCTTTATGAAGCACTTTGCTGCTGTCTTAGAGAAAATCAGAAAATCCCCTTTATCATGAGGAGCTGCTTCTCTGAATGGGTGAGGGACGCTAGGAGAATACTGTTCTTGTAGCAATGACTTCATACAGGTTTTCATCATGGAATCATCGCGGGTATTATAATCCATATTTCTATTAAAACTGTAAGTTATTTTTAAGTGACAGATACTGGGGGGCTTTCATCAAATGCTCCAGTATGTGCTGGCTATTAACACCTCTCCATCAGGTTTGCATTAGATATACAAACCACATCTTGCAGTTAAAAATCATCTCTGTTCTAAGCAGAGTGCTGGACAGACCCAACCTGGTGATGGCAGCAGGTGATTTATGTTCCATTTCAAATAACATTTCAGCTTCCATAAATAAGGACACAAACTTCTTCACTCCATCAGGCTAAGCCTGTGGCTTTTTTCTCTTTCTGTGTATTAACAATTTTAGGTGGCAGGTGGTATTTTTTCCTTTACTGCTGTGTAAAGAAAAGTTGCTCATCTGTTCCTTTATTGACATGTAGAGAAAAGTTGCTCATCTCCAGGTTTACAACACAACCAGAAGAAAAACTGAACAACTACACACACAATGGAGCAGCTATGGTTAAATTGGCTTCTATTACCAGTATTGTATCTCAACTCCTTATCTTACCATTGCCTCCTCCATTTCTCAAATTCAGCTAAGGTTTGTCTTCCATATGCTTCGGACATATTTGTATACTAGTGTTCACACATGAACAGCTCTGCCATTGTAGGGAGCTTTCATATCAATCCCTTTCTATATAAGGGAGCATGAATACTGGTGGCAGCATTTGTCCTACCATGAGCTTCTCACACACTTTGTTGGGTTAGTTTCTCTTCCTGGTGTATTATGCTCTGGCACAGAATTACTAATATTTATTTAGCCAATCATTTCTGTTCTTCTTATGGTTTGTCCCAGATCAAAACATCACCTACATAAAACACATTCTGTTGCTAAAATGTGTTTCATTCTCAGCAGAGCACCTCAGACACCCAAAAGGCCTTTGTGGAAATTGTGTTTCCCAAAGGATGTGTTAAATTTGTATAAACAAATATTCTAAGTTTTCATGGAATGTGTGATCACATAATTGTGTCTTTCCAATAGAAACAATATAATTAAAGAATGAAACATGGGGTCAGTGCAGTATATAGCACTCATTTGGAAAGGTCTTAGCACTGAGCTCAGAAGTCTTGCCACACCCACCTCAGTGTAACAACACACTCATTCTGTCCTTGATTTCTCTCCACCAGTTTCCAGTGCCCAAAAAGTTCAACTGTTTAAAGGTTCACTCCCAATGCCACACATTTCCGAGCACTGTGCTCTTCCAGCGCAAATAAGATTGCCCTTTTTGGTCTCTCTTAGTCTCCCAGACACTCCCTTTACTGCAATTCAGAGTTCATTTATTCAAAATGAAACAATAACAGTGAGCTGTTCTGACAGAAAGTCTTTCTACTTCCTCCTTTCTACAAAAGTAGCAATAAATAAAGCCAAAATTTGACATTTTCAATTTACATGTTAAACTTTTCTCCCAGCTCCTACTGACTTGGAGCAGCTTGGAGCAGAGCCAGACAGATGTGAGGATGTAGTTCAACTGGGAAGGGAAACTAGAGTATAATTTGGCAATTTTTCTGGGAGGAAAAGGCACACCAAAGGGAGCCAAGCCTCTGAAGAAGTAAAATATACATAGCTCACCTCTTCTCCTACTATTACAGCAGTAAAGTGATATACCATTATTAAAATTTATTACCACTGAGCAGCATACGATAGTATATAGAAACTACTGGCACCAGAAGGAGGTGAACAAGAAGAGGAAGGGCAAGAGGAATGGGTTGAATAAGCTGGCCTAGACAGTGATGATACTGGGTTTGGCTAACCACTCTGAAAAGATGCTGTGACCAAAGGCACAGAAATTGCTCTGAGAATGGACTCTCAGCTGAGAGTTTCCAGTGCAAGAAAGTCCTAATCGCAAATTAACCAGCTGACTCCATATGAGGTGGACACTGTCAAGTTTGTTTTCCACCAGAAGCACAAAGCAACCTACAGAACAAAAAGGAAAATCACATGTGCAGCAACTGATCCTGTTTCCCAGCTATCAGGGTGATGGGAACTCGGCAGTGTCTGCATATGATGAAGCTATGTCCCCAGCACAGGAGCAGAACAGCTGTGGAAGAATTTAAAGAGGGCAGTGAAACCTTATCCTTAGGCAGTGCAAGACACTGTCAAGGAATTTCAGTCTTCACAGCCAGTGATAGAGCTTAAAAGCCAACAGAAACACTTGCTTACATATTTCAGTCTCCAGTGAAACCAGTGACAGGTCCCCTCCCATTAGCTGAACCCTGGATTTATCAGGAGCAGACATCTGTGGCCACTGTCTACTGGGACCACCCATCAGCGGCAGAAAATGCCTTCATGCACTCAGTGAATATCAGGAGGTCAGGGGTCACTTGCTCCTACCAGTTGACTAAAAGTATCTCCATACAGCCTGAATAAAAGGTCATTTTAAGATACTGTGCAATTCACTGGCAGGGCACAGCTTAGGACAGGACAAAGGCAGAAGAAGGAGTGAGCCTTATTCTAGCCCTACTCTTGACTTCAGAAGTCATCACATTCCCTATGATAACAATTTAAAACATAAGCCTCTTATCAGCCACACATTGTATTACAGACAGAAATGCAAACACAGATATTTTCCTCCTTCTAAAAATAGCTTCTTCTCTTTTTTCTTTTTAGAAAATAACAATATGAGGAAAAAGACCATTTTGTTTTTCTGCAGGATTTACATCTTTCTGGCTCCAGAGAAACTGGTAGCAGCTGGTTTAATTTCCTCAGTTTCCCATGTCAAAGGTTCAAACACAGTTGTAGATACTCTTTATGACTGAAATTTTCTCCTGCTCTTAGGATCAAAAAACTTTAAACAAAGTCAGATGACTCCATTTCAGTGTGCTGGGAAAGCCTGAGCAAACTCTACATGGATACATTTCTCCTCACATCTACAAGCACCGCTCTGCAATGAGATCTCTACAGTGAAATGCCTGCCCTTTCAGTGGCCATCCAGTGTTCCTCCTTTGGCTAGTTCTTTCTACCCAGTCCCTCCTTTGCCAAAACTCCAGGAAGCCTGATACAAAATCTAGGTTGGATTTATATTTCATTTGCCTTAAAATCTTTTTCATTGTCAAATAAAGACCAGATAAAAGTAGGAAAAAAAAAAAATAGTGACCAGAAGAGAGAGGCAGTAAAGAATTAATTAAATAGGGAAAACATTGAGAAAGATGAAAAAAATAATCACAGGCAAAAAACAAATGCCACGCGTAGACCTATTGGTCTGGGCAATGAAGACTTACAAAGGAACCTGCTCACAAAGAGACTGACAGCCCAGAAATGTCTCCCAGCAGCAGCTGTCAGGAATGGGAGGACAAGCTCTGTTCCTCTCCTGCAGAAGAGATGATAGTTCCCTATTGTGAGAGTAGGTGCTAATTATTATTTCCTTGCTAGGACCAAAGGAGGCTTTTAAATCTATCTGATGCATCAGTAAAATAGGGTGTGACTATATATATATACATATATGGCAAGAGGGAATGGAGTGGAGCTCTCCCATCTGTGGCTGAGAGGCAAAATCAAAAACAAGTGTTAGTGAGAAAGTTTAGTACTTTTAGTATGGGGGTGCATCTGGTTATCCAGGCAGTGGGGCCACAGGGTATGTGACCACACGGTATACGATAAGCTGCATTTCTAGCAGCTTGCAGCTGATTATAGGAAGGCTTGGGTTTTTTTCCTGTATGCATCAAGTGCAAAGGTTCACATTTTTGTTCAGTTACCAGCAGTGGAAACCAACACTGGTCACTGAGGGAGCCTTTTCATTTCAGCAGGTGAAGGTGCTGACTCCACATCCTGCAGGCAAGTCATACCTTATTTTGCTGACTGAAGAAGATGCCACTTAAATTAAAACTTGTGTAACCATATGTTTCAAAACATATCATATTTTATACAGGAATGACTGTGACAGGCTGTATATTTCTGCTGATTTGCTGTATTTCCACAATGACCTGATGAATATAGCTATCAAACTTTATGCCACTTTTAAGTTAAAAAAATAACTATCAAGCCTATGTATCAGAAAGATGCTTCATGAGAACTAGATATTACCATTAAAAAAGGCACCATTTAAATATTAATGATTTTTCTGTAATGTTAATGCATTGATTTATAATGTGTGATTGTATGCACTTAAACCATTCCATTTAACCTCACAGCATATTGTTCAGACGCTACATTTCACTTATGCAGGAAGTCTTGGCCTTTGAATGATGTGTAACACAGCAGCAGAACAAATCAAACAACAGAGTGGCCCAAATCACAGTTCATCACATCATATACAGTTAGGGGCCCCTCAGCATAGCAGATGGGGTTCAACAGATAGATATGTATAAAGGAAATACATAGAAAACCAAAATTTTATTAAACATGCAATACCAGTCAATGTGGAGCTGAGAGCTATTGCTATGAAAGCATGGGGCTCTGCCACCAAGACTCACATCTGCAGACCAGCAAGTGCACCCATCTGGTAAATCCCAGTGAAATATGCTGAAAAGGATGCTGCTTGGGTCAGTGGGCTACCTGAAACCCAGGAGGAAACCCTCATGTTTACATCATGTCTTTAGTATAATCATTCCCAATCCATGTGTTTATACTGACTACAGTTACCTCTGTCAGGGAACAAATGACACCAGGTAGGGAAAAACATATGCAGATTTTGTTCACTACTCAAATACATCATGGATCTTAAGATATTTGAGAGAAACAGAGCAGAAAGCCTCCTGAAAGCAGTGGACAGTTTCATTTTTCCTCTGGGACTTCACCAGGTCTCCTTGTGCAGTGTTTTCCTTCTTTTCCTAGGTACTGACAAGTAGTTCCCTTCCAGATAAACTGTGGAAAATGAAAGAGGGACCTGCTTATAGCTGCTTCAGGTGTTTGGGTGGGAATAAAAGGCCTGTGTCCCAGCAGTGTAGGCAGAGGAACTAAAATAGGACAAATATGGCCTTGGGGTTGGGTTTAAAGCAGCCTGAGGATTCACCAGATGGAGAGTATCAAAAGTCTCTGGCCATAAGCCATCAGTAGGAAGCAGAGCAGGATATCCCTAACCCCACCACATCCAGGTCTCAGCCCCCCACATGTCCCAGGGATAGTCTAGGCAGGCATGACTTTATTGGTAATGCAGCTGGGACATTCACAGCTCCCCATGGTCACACGAATGTTCAAGACACCGCTCCCAACTAAGCTTTGAGATGAAATAACATTTTAATCACATTGAGGAGTGGAGGCAAAACCATGTTGTTAACACAATTCTCAGATTACTGACACCTCACTTTAGGTGTAGTCTAAATGGCAGTCACTGAAGTATTTACCAAACCACTGGGTTTTAGCAGATTTCTGGGGGTCCACAGACCACAGCGAAGGAGTCCACAAGACACCTGGGAAACACCAGCCCTTCTCTCTTTGGGAGTAAACTGGCTGTGTAAGAATCCACACCTCTCTGTGGAGTTTTGTACTGCCTGTCTCCCTTAAGCGTCTGGGTTTTGAGGCCATCCTCATTACTCTTCCCTTTTCAGTGAAGGGAAGAGCTCATCCTCTGCTCTCATACTCAGGGCACCTAAATCCTCTGATTTGATGCCTCAAGAAAAAGCAGTCATGGAGACACATACAAAAATGAAGGAATTTTTAGAATAAAAAGAGCATCCAATGTTTTATCATCTGTTACAGACACATTTCTAGGGAGAAAGTAAAGCCTTTTAGTTTAAGTCATATGCTAACTGCCAAATAAGAGAGAGAAGCTCACCCAAAGTAACTCATGGTTTATCTGTTCAACTGTGATGTTTTTTCCACCCCTCTCTGCAGTAGTTGGTCATACACGACTGTATGGCCATGATCACACCAGCTCTAAACCAGACTGGTTTTATCCAATATGGTAAGTCATATATTCCTCTGTGACAAAGTAGAGTCAATGACAAGAACAAGATTAAGATTGAAGAGCTATTGATCCATCTTCTCAAGAAGTGGCTCACTAAACCTTCCATCTCCTGCCCCACCAGAAAGAGGGCACAGATCTTGGGAGTTGATGTCAAGGCTGCACTTACATCAGCTGTGATTTGGTCTCCTCTCCCCCACTATCAAATAGCAGGAAAAAATGTCCACTTTGAAAGACAGTTTTGACTGAAGAAGAGAAGTTTGTGTAATTCTATGTCAGATGAAGTTTCTTTGGTAACATCTGGCACTGCAGCATTTCTACACTCCGCTGAGGTTTAGAAGAGCATATGGTTTCCACTATAGCAAAACAAATCACTCCATGAACAAAATGCTCTGAAAAGGAGTGGGAAAAGGAAGATGAAAGTTTCAAGTCTGTTTGTAAATTATGCATTGTCCATGCCTGTAATACCCAGAGGAGCCATAAATTTAGAGGTTTCAACAGAAAAGCCTATAGCTGACACCTTACATTTGTAAAACTCATTACTACCCCTGGAGTGAAAATGAAGGGGAAAAAACAGTGGCTAAATAATTGACAAGATAAGAATGTTTCATTATTTCCTTTTGCTCTTTTTCAGCTTTTCACTACAGCTTCAAGACCAATATAGGATTCACATCAGCTCTGGTCTTAAAAATGAAAAGTGACCAGTGTTTTTCTAGTGCAAAATCAAAACTGTTCAGTTAATCTTGCAAGTACAGATAGTGAAAACAGGAACCTTAAATCTAAGATGTTTTCACTTCCAACATTCAGTTATGCACCTGCCACAGATATCAGTGCTGTAAACTGGATCCCAAACCAACTTGGTCTGTCATTTTATTTTTGGTACAGCTGAAATCTCATAGGAAGAGTGGCTGAGAAAAAAGACAGTGAGTGGCTTTTTAGGAAATTTTTAGAATATTTTTGATGATCTGGAGTTTCTGCAGTATTTAAAAACATTTTCTGTAGTCTGTGTCATTTTATAAATTCCTTTTGTTCTTTTTCTCCTCTTTGGCCTTTCTATATATTGCCCAAAATCTATAAAAGGGTTATTCTAAGAAGGCCATATACCAAGGAAAATGGAGGAATGAGTGACTTACACAGGGAAAATGTGTCCAAGGATTAGAAGCAAATAAATCTGGAAAAAAAGTGCTTTTTGCCACCCTGTCTACAGAAACATTGATGCCTAGTATTGCACAGTGTTGTTTTCCTCATTTCACTTTAAATCACACATGAAACATCAAGAAGTAGATACTGTCTCTCTCATGACTAGATGGAAATAGTCCCTTTCCCTTCCTTTTTCCTCCAGCATAAAACACATGGAGGGGCAGAGAACAGAAAAGAAATAAAAAGGCTGCATTTTCTTTCTTCAATATTAACATTCATCAATTTTAATTCATTTCTGCAATTAATTGGTGACCAGCCCAGGGGCTCTCTGTATGTGGCAGCTGCCAGAGCTGGGCTGCAGTCCCAGCTGCCAGCTCCAGGCAGGAGCATTTCATGTTCCGTTCCTCCCCACCTCGGCTCACCCCTGTTGTGCTCCACCTCGACACCTTCAAGGGGTTTCTGCCCCACAGGCAGGCTGTGCGCTCCGATCAGCTTCACTTTTGACTGCTAAGCCCAGGACTGTTCCTTCCCCTCTCCCTTCCTCTGCAGCATCTCATTGCCCAGAACACAGGCTGGATCTCACCTGGAGTCAAAGACAGCCTTTTCCTCAAAGTACAGCTACAACCTTCAGTTGTGCCACATGTTTCAGGAATAAGTGCTGAATATCTGAGCTGAGGCATTGGGATGGCTTTGAAAAGCTCTGCCTTCCTAGCAGATCGCCCTGTGTGGAAGTCAACATGAAAGCCTTAGAAATAAATCTGTGCAAAGTGATGTGTGGGCCTGCAGACCCAGGTAAGGCTCATCTCCCAGTCAGCCCCAGTAAAGGGCAAACGCCCTGCTGCTCAGGAGACCAGATACCCATGCAACTGATAACATCAGTCCTTGTTCCCCTTTGCTGTGGGAGAGAAGTCACCGACCCTTTCCTTGGGAGTGAGTCACTTCTCTCAACAAGTCTTGGAGTGGCAAGGCAGAATTACGGATCCTACAGTCCACTGTTCCCTCCCAATTTATTTGCCCTTGAAGAACTTACAGGCAAAGCTATTTGACACTTTCCCTAGGGCCAAAATCACTATGAAGTCAGAGCAGCGCAAGGTAGCTGATCACAGCACTCTCCCCTCAGACCACAGCTGCTAGCTGGGCACCTCTTCCCACAGAGCCCAGCTCCAGTCCCAAAGCTCTCCTTCCTTCTCCCTGCTTGCTCGAGGCCTCTACCTAAAGCATGCCAAAGAGCTGAGGCTCAGCCAGCAAATGACTCACAGATGCTATTGAATAGCTCTAAAAACACTGTGCACAAATGAACAACACGACACTTAAGGCTGCTAGTATTCCTGCCAGTCAAAAGAAGTCCACAGGAAAGCACTGAGTAGTTTTACAGACAGGAATGCCCCATGGAAAATTATACATAAACACAAGAGATTGGCAATACAGTGCAGAGCAGTGTTCCCACATAACTTCATTTAGATTACACTGAGCTGGTATATTTTTTTATGTCTTGAAGAAAAACATCTTTCTCATTTGCAGAAGATAAATTTAAAACATCAGTGGTATGCTAGAGCCCAGGGCCTTTTATGCATCAGCTTTTACTATTCTAGTCCATGAGTCATAAGTTAGAGCATTTATCCCATAGGAACTTGTATTCCCTGGGTTATTCACTGAGATTGGCAGGTTTTGCAAACCAGCATGTAGTCCATAAGAGGCTGAAATTAAAGAAGGGAAAGGTGACATGAAGAGAGACACCCCCTCGCCCCCCCTCTTCTGGTAAAATAAACAATGGCAGTGGAAAGGTCTATTTATTGAGGCAAGAACGGGTCTTTGCAAAGGAAGAGTGACTTCATGGACTGAGCGGCAAAGAGCAGATGAGGCTGCCAAACCTGCCCCTGCATGTTGGGAGTCAAATTAAAACCACACTGACGGTGCAGGCTGCCTCACATTGCATCCCAGCCTGTGATCTCTCTCAAGCTGTCCTTTCTCTGAAAAGCCAAGACACCTATCAAGTCCTGGCAGACATCAAGATCTGCCTGGGCATTGCATCTTGTTAAATGGTGACCTGCATGCTCAAGTCAAGGGCCCATGCACCTTGAGTATTTTGTGTGTACAGTGACAGTAACAATGAAAGCAATCACTACTGTAGGCCAAAGGCCACCGATGGAGGTACTTCCCAGGTAAAATCCAGGCACCCTCAGAGCTGATGGAAATAACAGGAAGCACAACCCACATTAAGTCTGTTTGCAAAATGGTTACTAAACTTTTGTTTATTAATGGAGCTGGCAACATCAAGTCTAAAACACAGCCACATCCTGCCTGGTCCTTTGTTGCTGTGACAGTGCTGTCCTGTAAGGAAAGGACTCTGCAGTGGGAACACAGAACAGATACTGCCCTTACTCTTGCACTCCACCAGCTCCTAATAAAGGAATGGGCTGTAGCCTGTTGCTCCCTTCAAAAGGAATATTAACAGCTTCACATTGTCATTTGTCCCAGGTGATACAAAAGTCATATCCTACCCACTGGTTTTCAGCCTGTGATCTAAGGACCTCTGGGAGATTCAAAGCCCAGGAAAGAGGATGAAAGAAAATAAGTTCATAAATATTAGATAGCAATCTACAGATGCAACATTTTTTAAAGAGTTCACAATTTTGCCTGATGGTTAAGGAAGGATACATTAATCATGAAAGGGTGGAAAATTACTGTGCTAGCTTTCAAAATACAAGTTCACTGGTGCAAAAACCTGCATTTCTTTCTTTATAGAGACATAGGTACATACGACATCATAAAAACATCATGTTTAACAATAGCTAGATGTATCCAGATGGCTACCTCAATTCATAATAACAGCAGTTCCCAGAAAGCATTGTTGTGGATTATTACTGAGTTCAAAGGTTCACTATGCCTTTTGGATTTTGCCAGCAGAAGAAATTGCTTGTTTCACAGGCACAGCTGAGGGACCCTTTTTTATTCTACAAAATCCAGGACTGTTACCTATCTTCACATGATCTAAATGCTATTGAACACCTCAGATCTCTTTTTCTACCCTCTGCAAAAACTTTTTTTCTAGGAAAAGTCTGCTGTACTATAGTAGCAGAGGACTTTACACTTCCATGCAACTCAAGCAATGATACATCATCATAGCTGCTCACCCTGATTACAGTTACTTACCCAAATTATCCTACAAATATTAACAGAACAACCTGAGCAAGAACCATCCCATCCACATCTCCAGGAAGTTCACTGGGCTGCACCACTGGAGCTGATAGTGCACCCAGCAAGGTAGGGTAGGTGCATCACACTTCTAAAGTGATCCCACAACACTGAGCTCAGGGGAAAGGAGCATTTCTTCCAAGCTTTGCTACATTTGACTGAATCAGTAAAAAGACAGGGTGACATTAATTCATCTAGAAGAACATTTTGTTGTACAATAAACAGTCCCCAGAAGACATGTGCTCCCAGTCAGAAAAGCTGAAATTTAGAGGTTTTACTAGAAATTAGAGTGTGTAAGGATTCAACCAGTTAGGGAGTTTAAATGTACACTATAGCTGATTTTCAGGTATAAGGTCAAAGTTTCCTTACCTGGCCTCTATTGCTGTTCTGTTAACTAAAAGGTTCAATTTAAGCTATATATATGTCTAGGTACTTAACTGTGCTTTTAAATCGAGTTCTTAATTGCACCTGTAATTACTTGTGTCCAAAAAAGAGCTGGCCCTTGGTGGGCCAGGCCAGCTCCTAGGCCCTTATAGAGACAGCCAAAGAGTATAGGGATACCCCTGTAGTTCTCACTGCCCTCACAAGGCTTATGCCAGGGAGGTGCAACTGCCAGTCATCCTGAAGGCAAAGGGAAACCCACCAGCCTGTGGGAAGACGATGGGTTTGACACTATAGGGTCTGGCTGTCGCATCTGACTGTACTTAGCCAGGTGGAGGGGAGTCTACTGTTCAAAGGATACCATCACTGACAGGCAGCAGAAGGTGTGTCCATCAAGCTCTCCTGTTTCATGGCTGTTTTCTTAACGTGTAACAGAGGATGCCAGTTTAATATCCTGCTATAATACCTAACAGTGAGGGTCAAGAGCAGCACTGGAACAACTGGGGCAAACTTAATGAAAAGAGGCTTAAACATCTTGAAAGAATATGTCTGTGTGGCTTCGGGCACAGCTCGAGGCCCCAGGAAGGACTTCAGGCGGGGGGGGGGGGGGGGGCGGGGACAACGATGGGGAAAAGAAGTGGCACCCCCGTGGGCCCCCAAACATCGCGGTGGGCAAACCACACGAAGAAA
>JAAGNO010010987.1:0-14125 GCA_033439905.1 Ceryle rudis | reverse complement strand
CAATATTCCTTAAAATTGGAAGCTAGGAAAGGACTACTGCCCTTCAGTGGGAAATGTGTAATTTATGGATTATTAGCAGAATGTGCATTGAAATCTAGCCCTCCTATTTGACCAGTTACAAAGGCCACAGGGAAAGATCAGGGGCTAGTCCAAGATTTAAGAGCAATAAATCCATGAACCCAGGAGACAGACCCTGTTGTAGCGAATCCATGTCCAACCTTGTTGACAACCTTAACAGGAGAACAGGGACGGTTTACTCTTCCGGGTTTAAAAGGTGCCTTTTTCTGCACTCCTCTTGGCACAGAGAGCCAAGAACTTTTTGACCACAGAAACCGGTTGGAGCATCCTCGGGGCCAGTTGGGAAGAATCGCTTGGTAGGCAAAGCTGCAAAGGAGCCTGCAGGAAAAGGCATTCTCACCTTGATAGCTGGAAAAGAAACACTTTTGCCAGGTACACCACCAAAATATGACGAAAAAGATAGCAAACTGATAACCAAATTACAGGCAAAAGAGCAGCTAAATGGGTGGGCTGTCATGCCCACTGGACAGATAATTATTCCAGCTGCTCCGAAGAGGGAAAGAGCTGGGAGAGAACGTACTGAGGCATATTGGGGAGCAGGAGATGGGAGTGAAACACCGTCAGAAGATGATTCTAAGCAGAACAGTGAGTGAAGTGATTTGGTCCATTGCAGAAAGGTGGGAAACTTGTCTTAAAAATAACCACAGACCAACCGCAAACTAACGTTGGCAGTACCAACAGGAGGGAAGCCCGGGGCCAAGGAAGATCCTGTCACTCTGGGACTGTGGCGACGTTTCTAGTCAGGCACTGCGCTAGACAGCCCCATTGCTCGAACCAAGAACTGCGCAGCTCAGGCCCTGTCGCTATGGTAACGGGGGGCCTTCCATTTAGGGCTCACAGACCATGGCGGCGCCCTTGCTGAGCGCGGCGTTACGGGCCCGACGGGCCTTCGGCACGGCCGGTGAGCCCTGGGCCGCGCAACCTCCTGTTCCCCACGAGTGGGCAGTGGAGACCGGTTTGGGGTGGGCCGGGCGCGGGGAGCGCTCTCGGGTTCCTGCGTTTACCCGACGGGGTCGGCTCGGGGAGGCGGGGGGCAGTGGCACCGGCCTGGGACCTCGCTCCCTCTCTCCGCCCGCCCCGTTCTCTCGTTCTCGTTCTTTGCTCTCTGTGAAAAACAAGAACTCTTTCGCTTCCAGCCGCCCTGTGCAGGCGGGCAGCCCCTCTGGGGCCGATGCCCAATGAGGATCTTGACGTCAGCAACTTGGAAGCGTTGGAAAAATACCGTAGTTTCAGTCGCTACTTCAGGCTGGCAGAAAAGGAGAGCAGGAAGCCCCGCTGGTGGAAGACTTACCGGGAGCACACCAGCCCTCAGCCAGGTACTCACTGGGCAAGCTGCGCCACACGGGGTCTTGCTGCTGAAGGTCAGGGAAGCTGTTGTTGGGGCAGCGGGCTTGCCGCAAAACCTGCACGGTGAAGAGATGATGAGGGGCTTTTGCACCAGGTTGGCTGTTTTCCAATGTAGAAATTTGCAGAATGTTATTTTTTTACTAAGAGAGGGTAGATTTAGATGTAATAGAAGGAAGACATTTTTTATGCAGATGGTGGTGAGACCCTGGCCCAGGTTGCCCAGAGAAGTATTTGATGCCTCTGGAACCATTTCAGGTGAGGTTGGCCGTGGTTCTGAGCAACCTGCTCTAGATGCAGATGTCCCTGCTTACTGCAGAGGGGTTGGACTAGATGAGCTTTAAAAGTCCCTTCCAACCCAAACCATTCTATGAAATATCTTCCGGGGAAGTGTATAGCAGTTTTCGGGAAGGAATAAAACTGGTCAGGACCTGCTGAAATACGTGGAGCAAAGAGGTGATTTCTTGAGAGCCCAGTACTACTGGAGAAAGCAGACCAAAACCTAGAGCTTCAGACGTGTGACAGATAATACAGAGACTAGACCTGCTTGCTCGCTGGCAAATCTGTGGGTCTGGGAGTGCATTGAGTTGGGGAAGGAGATGGGATGCACAGAGGGAAGGCAGAGGTGGTAGAATCTAATCTCTGATGTCTTGAAGTTTGCATCTCTTTCACACGCTCTCTAACATTTTTCAGAGATTTTTGTATTTGGGAATTTTGGGTACTCACTTTTTTGTGTACATGATATTTTCTTCTTTCTCTGAAGAGCCAAAGACTGACATCAGCCTGCCGCGTGATCAGCTGCCTAGAGCAAAGGAAATCAAGGAAAGAAAAAAGATCCTGAGGGAGAACCGCCAGAATGCAGAGATGGAAAGAGCAGCGCGGCTCCGCACTGGTCTGTGCTCCTCCAGCTCCCTCCCTGCCCTCGCTGAGCTGGGCACCCAGCAGCCTGCTGCAGCCTTTCTCTTTCCTTGCAGTGCTGATTCCCCTCGAGGAGGTCAGAGCTGAGTGGGAGAAGACGAGTGGCCCATTCCACAAGCAGCGTGTGGCGGAGCACTGCGGGATATTTCGTGACTTGTTCAAGGGGGCCACATTCACCCCGTGGGTTACCCTCAGGGTGGAGTACAGCCAAGAAGATGAACACCTTGTGCCGGTTTACTATGGGAACATAGTGACTCCCTCAGAGGTGTGTGAGGGGAGCTGGGAACAACCTTGACCCTGTGGGAAGCTTGTGTGTTTCTGTCAGATGCTTCCAATGGGCATTGTCCATTTGAGGGGTTTTCTTTTACAAGAGTATTTCCTCTGTGGTGAAGGAGATGTATTTTGTGGACACATTGAGGACAGAGGTTTGCAACAGGATCGTTGTCCATCAAGAGGCTGGTGATGGTAATGCTCTGGGGGCTCTCTAGGTGGAGCTGGATTACTCAGTGGTGCGGGTGTGCTAGGTCTGTGTTACATCCTGGTCATGCCCATGACAAGTTCAAGTTCTTTGCCTTGTAAATCGTGATCTGCTTTTAATAGAACCTGTTGGTTTAATTATTTACATTCTTTTTATGATGCTGTTTTAGGCTTCCCGTCCCCCTGCAGTGTCATATGAGGCAGATAAAAGCTCCCTCTGGACTTTGTTGCTCACAAATCCAGGTAAGTAGCAAGTTATTTGAAAACATGTTTAAACTGGATTACTTCACTCTGCTTTTGGTTACCTCCTGTTTCTTTTGGCTGCACAGCCAGAGATGATATGGTATCTACTAAGCAGGGACATATTACATACACAGGAAAGATTGTAGCTTCCCCAAATCTCTAGCAGTGGCAAGATGAGATACGGACACAACAGGATCTGTGTCACAGTTCCCTGACTCCCATCTTTTGTTCACTCCCAAACTTCTCTCTGCCTGTGAGGTAGATGAGCTGATGCTGTTTGCCCTGAGAAACCAGGGGACAGCTGACCAAGAAGTCCTTTTAATCTTGGAATTCCATCTATAGAGTTCTTTACTCCTCATTTTATGCTCAGTCCTGTGAGTCCTTTTTCTGCTAGAAAAGGAGTGTTGGGAGGTCTCGAGTTGCTCCATCCATTCAAAGCAGGTCTGGGCATTCTCACTTCGGGGCTGATATACACACCAGGGTGTCCCTGAGTCACCTTTCTCTGTTGTGTGTGTTTGCAGATGGACATTTAAGAGACACAGAGTCGGAGTACCTTCACTGGCTGGTGTGAGTACATCAGAGCCACAAACTGCTTAGCTCAGGGAAAGCCCAGGCCCAGTGTCCAGAAATGCCTCCAGCAGAGCTCAGGAATGTGCGTTCACTGAGACAGTTCCATGGCACTCTCTGGTGCTCCCACCTTTAGCTTCTTCATCTCTGGATTCTGGGTCCTGCTAAAGGTGCACTGGGTCCAGGTGTTGCTGCTGTTTGACATTGAAATCACTGGGTGTGATTTTGCTTCCAGTGAAAGCAGCCTCTACTCTCTGTTCATTCATCAAACAGGGCATAAGACATGTCAAAATGTAGCAGAGTGTGACTTGCAATCCTGGGTGGATCTGCTGGGGCTAGGGGAGGGAAATGAATGGATACAGCAAAGTAAACTTCTTCATGTTCAGGACGAACATCCCAGGCAATGACATCAAGTCGGGTAAGGAGATTTGCCATTACTTGCCCCCCTTCCCTGCCATGGGAACCGGTTACCATCGCTTCGTCTTCCTCCTCTTCAAGCAAGACCGCCCTATAGACTTCAGTGAGGATGTTCGGCCGACACCGTGGTAATTCAGGCTTTCGATGGGCAGCTTCACACACACTTGGTTGGGTTTTTACTGCTTGTTATGATTGCATGCCTGTTACTGCCATAGGAGAGAAGTTTCTTTTACTCTGCAGGGTTGCTGGGTCTTCTTTGAGTTTGTGTTACTTGAAGCCATGATCCCAGCCCTGCAAGTGCTGAGGAGCTCTGTTGCTTTAAAACAGACTGTTAAGACAGTGGTTTGCCTTGCCTGGGGCAGAAAGGTGCACAGAGCTGGGAGATTTTTCTTTTGGTGGCTTCCTTTTCTATCTCTGTTTTACAGACTCTGGGCGATGTGAGGAAGTAGTTGCCTACTGGGGTGCTGCAGGAAAAGAGGTTTACCTCAGTTCTTGTGCTTCTGTCTTGTTTCCAGCCACAGCCTCAAGATGCGAACCTTTAGCACGTTTGACTTCTACAGAAAGCACGAGGATGCCATGACCCCAGCAGGGCTGGTGTTTTTCCAGTGTCAGTGGGACAGCTCTGTTACTTGGGTCTTTCATCATCTTCTCAGTAAGAAATGAAGCGTGTGGGGAAGCTGTTTGTGGGGCAGAACATGGTCCTGTGAGTAAGGCACAGGGTCAGTGGGTGAGCTGTGGCTCTAGGCTCTCGTTTGGGCCTGACACTTGTCTAGAATCATAGAGTTGTGCTCTGTTCCAGGGCTTAACAACCCTTTCAGGGAAGAAACTTTCCCTCATGTCCAACCTAAACCTCCTCTGATGCAACTTGAGGCCATTTCCTCTTGTCCTGTCACTTGTGCCTTAGGCGAAGCAACTGACCCCCCCTGGCTCCAACCTCCTGTCAGGGAGTTGTCCAGAGTGAGAAGGTCTCCCCTGAGCCTCTTTTTCTTCAGGCTGAACAACCCCAGGTCCCTCAGCTGCTCCTCACCAGACTTGTGCTCTAGACCCTTCCATGTCTTTGCTGCCCTTCTCTGGACATGCTCTTGGAATGAGGGGTGAAAAACTGATTCCAGGATTTGAAGTGTGGTCTCCCCAGTGCTGAGTCCAGGGAAATGATCCCTGCCCTAGTACTTCTGGCCACACTAGTGCTAATACAAGCCAGGATGGTGGTGGCCTTCTTGGCCACCTGGGCCATCTGGTTCATCTTTAGCCAGCTGTTGACCAATACCACCAGGCAGCTTTTCAGCCACTGTTCCCCAAGCCTGTAGCATTCCACGGTGTGGTTGCATTACATTGTCTAGGACCTGTTACAGCACAGGCTGAATGCTTACTGAGCCATCCTCCACCAAACTCAGAGCAGTCGGACGAAACAGCCTCTAAAAGGCTTTTTTCTTTTTGTATGAGCATTTTAATATAACAGAGAGCCTTAACAGGCTGTACCTGACCAGCCCTGCTCTTGTGTGCATTGTGGGGGCCCTTTCTGGTGAAGGGTGGGGCCTGCGCTTGGTATCTGAACCATCTTGCTAATGTTCTGCATCACCCCCTTACAGATATGCGAGAGCCTGTGTTTGAATTCATGCGGCCACCCGTTTACCATCCTCCTCAAGTAAAGTTTCCACGCCACCAGCCCCTGCGGTACCTGGACAGATACCGAGACAGCGAGGAGCCCACCTATGGCATTTACTAGGGACTCAGCCTCCTCTTGAGGTGCTCTGGTGTATGCTGGGATGCCAGCCAGGCAGATTAGGCTGCCAGCTTCCCTGCAGCTGGGAGCCACCTGCACCTCTGGAGGGTCAAAGTCTCAGCCCCTTGGCACCCAGTTCCCCTGTGCTGGCACTGCTGGGAAGAGTGCGGCTGAGGACAACCAGCATATGCAGTGCTGGCAGCCAGTGGTCAAAAGGCTACTTAAAGAGGATGTTCACAGATGAAAACAAATCCATGGCCAGGCTGAAGTCTTGCTTCTGATTCTGTAGCAGAGCTGATCAGTAAGGGTGACAGGGTAGAGTCCCCCCCAGAGGTGATCACAGTTCTCCTTTTGCCTGTTTTTGGAACAGGGCCAGGTCAGCCTGGATTTCCTCCTCTTCCAGCACTGTGGTTCAGAACTGTGTTGGCTTTCATTTGTGCAGTCCTCTTAAAGAGATGAGTCTGATTAAACACACACTGTGTGATGCTGGCAGAGCTGTCTTTATTGGGAAGACTGGTATCCAGACAGACACACAAACTGCATTATGCCTCTCTCTGAGCTTTGAGCATTTGGGCAGAACTTACAGCTTGAAATCAAAAAAATGTTTTGGGAACACACAGAGAGTTGTGACCGATCCCAAATCACCTCCTGAGTCCAGGGAGGCTCTGGGGGGTGGCCCTGAGCCTGTCTGTGATACAGAAACTGCTCTGACCCCCCAGCAGCTTGCTCGTGAGTGCCCTGGCTGCAGCACACCCTTCTCCCTGCTCTCCCTCGCCTGCACAGGTGGAAGCAAAGCCACACATGAGGGGAGGCTGCAGAGCCGTGAACTGGGGCCGTGCTGCCTGCGAGCATGTGTGCGAGTGATAGCACTTCTGCAAGGGTGAGGAGATAAGGTGTGGGCTGGAAGGCTGGGAGCTTTTTCTCCCGAAACTGAACTGTATGAAGACAAGGTGAAGAGCTGTGGTGCGCAGGCACCGCCATTGCCTCTAGGCAGAAGACTCCACCTGAGCAGGGACTGGTTGCCCAGATGATATCTCTTGTGTTTTGGAGAAGTGATGTGCACGAGTGTTGCAAGGAATTCTGTAGTAAAGGGAGTGGTGGGTGTGCGGGGGCCATGTGCAAGCAGCAGGAGCTGCAATTTAATGTGGGAAGATGCAAGGGCAGAATTTGGTGCTGGCTGCCTGTTGGCATCTGTCACAGCCCTTGTCACTGCAGAGGGAGGTGATGTGTAGCAGCAGCAGGTGCCCCTCTCTGCTGGTCCCCAGGCTGTCAGGGGCAAGGAGCGCTGTGCTGAGGTCTGCCATGCTCTGCAGCTGCAACCCTCCCCATCGTGTGGCACAGCCAGTGTGGCTAAGCAGGCACCTGCTGGATGGCCCTTTAAGAGCATGCCTGGCTCAGAACCCTGACCCGCCTCTGGGCTCAACGTCACCATCTATTCCGCCTCCACCCAGCTGAGTTTCTATTTCCTCGATGTCTTTCAATATCTTCTTTTCCCTATTGCCCTGATCCCCTGGTGCAGGCAGGATGGAATTGCCCATCCCACAGAAGCTGGGGGAGAAGCTTGTGTGCTCCATCTGCCTGGAGCTCTTCATGGTGCCTGTGACCTTGCCCTGCGGGCACAACTTCTGCAAGCGCTGCATCAGTGACCATTGGCATAAACAAGAGAAGGTGCCCGCCGGGATCAAGGAGGGCTACAAGTGCCCTGAGTGCCGCAGGGGCTTCGAACAGCGCCCAGAGCTGGAGAAGAATGTCACTCTGTACAACATTGTGGAACTGGCGCGGGATGGTGAAGCACAGGTCTCTGGCACAGAGCGGTGTGAGGTGGCCCTCAGTGAGCTGTGTCCACAGCATGGGCGTCCACTGGAGCTGTACTGCCAGGATGAGCGGCACTGCATCTGCTGCATCTGCACCATCAGGCAGTGCCAGCGGCACCAGCGGGTGCTCTTTGAGGAGGAGCGCTCCAAAAAGCAGGTGGGGACAATGGGTGACAGGACTGGGGTGGTGAGGGGGTGAGCAGGAGGAGTTGTGGCAGCTTGGCCATGGCATGACATCCACCTCTGCTCTCCTGTCCCCTGCTGTGGGGACGTGATGTGCCTTTGTGTGCAGAGCTGTGCCCAGCATCAGCAGAGCAGGGGCCTGGCACAGGCTCTGGGCAAGGAGATGCCACCAGCGCCTGTCAGCTTCCTGAGAAAGGTGGGACTGCCTGGAGCAGCAGAGAGCTGGGTAAATCCAGCAGCACCGGATGAACAGTGCCAAGTGGAATCACAGAATCATTTTGGTTGGAAGAGACCATTACAATCAAGTCCAACCATTAACCCAGCACTGCCAGGGCACCATTAAACCATGTCCCTCAGCACCACAGCTCCACAGCTGTGAAACCCCTCCAGGGCAGGGGACTTCACCACTGCCCTGGGCAGCCTGGGCCAGGCCTTGTTGACAAAACTTTCAGGGAAGAAAGTTTTTCTCATGTCCAGCCTAAACCTCCCTTGGCACAAGTCAAAGTTGTTTCCTCTTGTCCTGTCACTGGTTACTTGGGAGAGGAGACCGACCCCACCTGGCTCCAATCTCCTGTCAGGGAGTTGTCGAGAGCAAAAAGGTCTCCCCTGAGCCTCCTTTCCTCTAGGCTGAACAACCCCAGGTCCCACAGCTACTTCTCACTAGACGTGCTCTAGACCTTTCCCCAGCTTCGTTGCCTCTCTCTGGACATGCTCCAGCTCCTCAGTGTCCTTCTGGGAGTGAGGGATCAAAAGCTGAATGCAGGATTCAAGGTGTGGCCTCCCCAGTGTCAAGTCTGGGGGGATCCCTGCCCTAATCCTGCTGGCCACACTAGTGGTGGTAGAAGCCAGGATGCTCTTTGTAATCCCCTATTCCAGAGGAAACAGGCAAAAAAGCATTGGAAGACAGCACAGGGTTTCACTTCTCAGTGACCCTTGGATGCAGCCTCTCCCCTTCTTAAGCCTTCTCCTTCCTGTCAAGTCTCGTCCTGCATCCCTGAGAGGGCTCCTGGGGGCCAGGTGAGAAGCAGTGAGCAACTCATAAGGACGTTGGTGCCTCTCCTTGCAGGCCCTTTTGGAAGAATCCCTGGAAAAAGCCCAGGAAGAATCTGAGAGGATTGAGCAGGCAATGCAGAAGCTGGAGGAGCAAACGCACAGCATCAAGGTAACACCATGACCACCTCTTTGTTGGGCGTGTGAGTGGGAGTGTGCTGGCTGTCATACTTCTTCCCCATCCAGGACATCTCTGAGAGGGTCAAATCAGTGATTCTGAGCAAATTCACCCTCCTGAGGAAAGCCCTGGAGGATTCCCAGGGGCAAACGGTGGCCAGGATTGAGCAAGAGCAGGCGACAGCACTGGGACGCATCGATGAGGACTGGAGCCTCCTGAAGGACCACCTGGATGCCCTTGGCCAGCACAGGGAGAGGGCTCGGCGCCTGCTGGCCTGCCCTGACCACAGGACCTTCCTTCAGGTACTGTTGTGGCATAGTGTCCTTCCCCACACCCTTTAACTGAGGGCAGAGACATGGTTGGCCCCTTCCCCACAGAGGGGACATCCTCAGCCTAGCTCAGGACTGTGATGGTGCTGCATAGAAGAGCTGCTTTTGGAGGAGTCCTTCAAAAGCCGGGGAGTGTGGTGCTGGATCAGAGCAGATGATGCTGTCTTCAGGGCCATGAGTGGCTTCTCAAACCCCAAAACCACTCAGCAAGGCTCAGCAAAACCCAGAGTCCTGTGCCTCAGCCCCTCTGCTCCCCACAGCCTCCCACTCCCCCTGCGACTGTCCCCTGACCCCATGCACCAGCTGCACCTAACTGCATATGTTTGGGGGATGCCCCTGCCACCCACTGGGGAGACATGATGCGTGTGGATGGGATTTTGAGCTGCTGATCCTCCCCACACTGGTACATGGGTGTCTGTGTGTCTGTCCACAGGAGTTCCCCCTACTCCCACCTCTAGAGAGCCTGGAAGCACTGCTCCCTATGGAATTTGATGTGGCCAGCGTGGTGGAGCCCATCAATGAGATCCTCACCAACATCTCAAGGCTCCTGCTGGTGGATCTGCCTGGCTCTGTGGCCCCCAAAGCCACTGACCCCACTGGCCAAGGTAACCCTTCTGCTCACAGAGCCACCCCAAAGGGTTCCAAATCATCCTGAACCATGTCCTGGCCCATGTTACTGTGCTGGAGACATGGCTGCTGGGCACAGGGGGGTGGGATGGGGACACAATCTACAGTTCAGCAGATGGGTGTCAATGAGGTGTGATGTGCTGGGTGGCTTCCCTGTGACCCCTCTTTGCTGGCAATGCTGATCCATGGTGCCATGTACCCACTCTCAGCCTTGGATATGATGGAATTCCTCCTCCCATTGGAGCCAGGAAGAAACAAGTTTTTGGGTAGCATCACTCAAGATGTCTGTCCCCATCCTCCACAGGCTCAGTGAATCCTCAGGAGATGGTGATGAAGGTGGTGGCCCCTCTTCCAGACTGCCAGCTCCGAGCTGAGCTTCTGAACGGTGAGGAGCATGTGGGAGTCTGGAGGGACAGCACCCCTCTGGGGTCCCCAGCAGGAAGGGATTGCACCAAGCTGGGCTCTTTCCCTGGGAGGAGGGCAGTTGTGGGGACAGGTGTTCCTTCCCTCGCATTCCCAATCCCTCTCCCTAAATGCAGAGAAGAGTGGTGCAGGGTGGGGGTGGGAGTGGCTGGGTTGGGGGACACTGTGCAGCTGGCAAAAGACTCGTTAGGGGGATTAGTGGCACCAGGGAATCTTTTCTGTGGAAACTGGGGCTGCCAATGCCCATCATTGGGTCAGTCGCTGCCCCAGATCTTGCCCTATCTTCATCCTCTCCTTTTCACCCATCTTGGGCATCTGGCCTGGGCAGGAATGATGTGCCTGTTCCCAACAACCCATATTTAGACACAGCACTTTCCCACAGTCAGGCAGACTGGCAACGTCAGCAGCTGGCAAGCAAGTGCCCATAGAGATGTGTTGTGGGCTTCCCCACCCACTCCACATGGCACAGCACCAGTCCAGAGCCCTGTCTGCAGAGCCCTGCCTGCAGTCGTTGCTCTCTGTCCAGGGTTATGGCCCCAGCACTCCCAGCTGCAGTCCCTGTCTTCCCTCCCTGCACCTATTCCACTCTAACCCCTTAAAGCTTTCCTCAGTGCACCTTTTCCCATCTCCTCCCTGTTGGGAAGAGGATTGGATAATGTTTAAGGCACATTGGTCATGTCATTCTTTACAGGGAATACAGGGAGGGAATTGATGCCTATGGAACCTGTAAGGATTCCTTCCATCAGGTCCCACAAAATGTTCTCAGGGTTATTAATAGGAAGAAAAAAATGTTACCTATGGGCAGCAGGCGTGAGCTGAGCAGAGCCAGTTGGGCCAGGTTGTTGCAGGACCACGCTGGTGGTTGGCAATTGCCCGTGGCAGGACGAGTTATCACAGCCCATGCAGAGAGTACTTCCCTGCAATACCACATTTGCTCACTTAATGCCTGATTTTCTCCCCCTCTCCCTACCCATGCTCACAGTTTTTGCACATCTCTTCCAAAATGACCACGGAGCTGCCGTGCATTGCTGGCTGTGAGTTGGGCTGTGTGAGGACTGTGAGAAATGTTGCATCCCGGTGCCTCATCAGCTATTTCTGGGCTGTTTCCATTCCTTGTGGCAGGTGGGTGGGCAGGTATTGCATCTTCCCCTCAAAACATGCTACAGCTTGTTTCCTTCTATTTGAGGAGCAAGCCCTACACATTTTAAACCGTATCACCATTACAGGGGGCTCATGCCAAGGGTGTAAATGTCTGATGATTTCAGCCTCATCCATGCTGTTGCTCTTCCCAGATCATCGCAACCTGACCTTCAATCCTGAGACAGCCAACAAGTACCTGGAGCTGTCAAAAGGTAACCGGAAAGTGAAGCATAGCCCCAGTGCTGTCTGCAGGCAGCAGGAGCAGGGACGCCGCTTTGAGCCCTGGCAGGTGCTGTGCACCCAGAGCTTCAGCCATGGCCACCACTACTGGGAGGTAAAGATCTCCAGCCACTCTGTCATCCTGGGGGTGACCTACTGCAGTCTCCCCCGAGAGCGGCAGCAGGGCCACAAGTTCAATATCGGCCTGGATGGGGGCTCATGGGGGCTGCAGGTGCGGGAGGATTGTTACCTGGCCTGGCACAAGGGCCGGGCAGAGAAAATCCAGGAGCAGCTGTATAAGAACCTGGGGGTCAGCCTGGATTACAGCAAGGGGCTCCTCTCCTTCTACGGCATTGGGGAGCGGACAAGACTCATCCACTCCTTCCACAACATCTTCACCGAGCCCCTCTATCCTGTCTTCTGGCTGTGCGAGGGGCGAGAGGTGAGGCTGTGCTGCAGGGACGGAGCCAGTGACTGTGCCACTCTGTTAGCCAGGCCAGTGAGCCCCAGGCTGCTGCTGTAGCTGAGCTACAGTTGGGGGCTGTCACCATGCAAGTGGGACCCTGATGCCAAGCCAGGAGTGGGGTGCAGTGTTTTGACAAGAGCTGATGAGGAGAAACATGCAAATTAACCCACTCTGGTTTGGATAGTACACTGGTGACATAGCTTAGGGTAGGAGAAACAATGGCAGACTCAGGGCCATGCCCTCACCATGGGGATGAAGACCGCAGTTGCTGTGCATGGGGGTACATGTGGGTGGATGCCTGTCCCTGCAGATGGGGTGAGGGAGGGGGATAGGGAGGGTGAAAGAATTAGGTTTTTCCTCTTTCTCCTATCCCTGCCAAACCTCCCAATCACAGAGAAGATTTGGGGTGAGGGGGACCCCAGAGCAGGATGATGCTGCTATGTGGTGCTCTGGAGCAATGTGGAGGGAGCCTCATGCTCCCCCAGCCCCACATGCAGGTCAGTCCTGCTTCCCAAGCCCCTCTTGGTCGCCTCTTGCCACTCTTGGACATGTCAGAGAAACTTTCTGGGGTGCCACACTGCTATTGCTCTTTGTGTGAATCTGCTTTCCTCAGTAAAGCTCTATTTTCTTACTGGTTTGATCTCAGTGCTGGTGGGAACCGTAGGACCAAGCAGCGCTGGGGGTGGGGGGGCTGAGCTGGGTGCCCCTGCTCCCACACCCATCCCTTTAGGGCCCCATCCTGCCCCGCCATGCAGTGGGGACCAGCCCCATGCAGTGGCCAGCTGGCAGGAGAACCAGAAGGTACTTTATTTACAGTAGCACAGCGATAAGCAAACCTAGCTTCCTACAGCTCCTCCCAAACATTGATCTGGAGAAGATGAAAATCCAAAGCTATAAGTTTTTCTAAGGGTGAGTCCACAGGTCCAGCACCTCCCCCACCCCTACCAGAACGCTGGTGAGGACTAACGGTGCAAAACTGGGCACTGGGTTCAAAGGTGCTGGGGACGTGCAGACAAATGCATGGGGAATTAATAACATGAGCTTGTTTCCTTTGAGGAAAAAAGGCTTAAAAGGATCAATCTCCTTCTTCAAGGACAGATGTGATTTGTCTTGCCGTGCTTTCTCCTTCACTCTGCACCTCCCAGCCCTGTCCTTGGGTGGAACCTTGGGCCAGTATGGACCTGGGAACTTATCCAAGCCAAAAAATTGTCTGTGCACTCTGCACGGGAGTTGTCCAGAGATCCCATGCTTACCAGGCATATCCTCATAACAAAAGCTCTTTGATGTCTCCCCATCTCTGCCTGGTGCTTGTGGGATCCCATCAGGCTCTGGAGGAAGAGGGGACAGGGACTGAACCGGGACCTGGGCACTGCAGCCCTTGTTGGCCATGGGAATGGCTGACATGGATCCATGGGCAGAAGGGCTGGCAGGAAAGCACCTGCACCTCTGTAGTACGGAGTACCACTAGAGTACTACTGCGGGGCAGCTTGGGACCCTCCATGTGGCCCTAGGGTGGGAAGCAGTTTCTGGGGAGGCAGTGGGGGTGGTGACAGGTTCTGGGGCAGCAGGTCTTAGGGGGCACGGACTGCTTGCAGGAGGCAGCAGACCTCTGGGAGGGGGATTGGAATGAGCTGGCAACAGCTTCCCTGGACAGGAGTTTTGGGGCAGTGCAGCAACTACCCCTGGGGACGTCAGGACCCCAGGGAGGGTCCAGATCCCAGTGGGACTAAACCTTTAGGAGGTAGCAGACCCTTGTTGGGAGGCAGAACATCCTCAGCAGAGTGGTGTTCCCCGGGGGTAGCAGATCTCCTAGAAAGCAACAGACGGCGGGGAAAGGGACCAAATGCCTGGTGGAAGGATCCTGGAGGTGAGACCCCCAGCCAGGGGGGTGGGTGACTGGGGACCAGGTCCCGCGAGTTGGGTGTTGGGGGGGTCAGAACCTCCCAGGAGGGAGCAGCCCCCCAGGCAGCGCGGGGAGCTGAGCTCCAG
>JAAGNO010010986.1:48850-67026 GCA_033439905.1 Ceryle rudis | reverse complement strand
TGGAAGTGTCTGAAGCCTGTTAGCCTCCAGCACAGGACACCCAAAGCTAGTGCAACGCTTGTCTTCTCCAAAAAAGAACTGCCCTTGCCCCCACCACGATACAGGATTGGTCCCAGCAGCACACGAGGACTCTACCCAGCCCCATTCTTCCCCAGTTTACACCAGCCCCATCCTCAACTCCACCAGCCCCATCCTCAACTCCACCAGCCCCATCCTCAACTCCACCAGCCAGCAAACAGAGCAACGCACGTTACTTTTCCCATTTTGCTCCTGCCCTGCTTTCCGAGCTGGTGCTGGGCTGTCACACAACACAACAACAAGCACAACCTACTGCACCGAAAGGCAAACCTCCTGTTGACTGAAGGAAGTGGAGGATTAGGACCTGTGGTTTTTCATTTTATTTTGAATGTTTGCAGAAATCTCCTGGTGCAGTTACACTATTTGTAGGCGTATTAGCCCCGAGACTGGCTGTGTAATTAGTTTCTGTCACTAGTAGTGGCTGACAAGCCTGTTCAAATCCAAGCTGCTTTGGTCTTAACGTTTCATATACACACAAAAACAGCCTCTGTCACGCAAGACAAAAAGTTGGCTTACTCAGAAAAATCTTCAACTACAGCCAGCCACAGACCTCCATTGATTCCCAACTCGGATTTACACAGCCGAGTAAAACACTAAAAGTAGATGAAAACACTTATACAGTATTTCAATCCTCCTCACCGGGGCTGAGCGGCGCGTTGCCTTTGCACAGGGAACCTTAAAAGCTCTGCAGTGGCTTTGCCAGCAACTTGCCACGAGCTCAGACCCAGCTAGCCACAGCATCCCGGGTTTGATTTGTGACACTGATCAGCCAAGGCTATGGAAATGTGAAACTTTAAAAAAAAAAAAAACAACCTCACTCTGGAACTATAAAGAATTTAACCACGTCCTTAATTTTACACAGTGTCAGTGCAGGAGATTTAAAAAGCAATAAACAAACTTGTTACTGCAATAGAATCGAAGAGGAATCATAAACTCACTAAAGTTACGGAGCTAAAATATGGTGCGGAGAATGGACAATGGCAACATTTATTCAATAAAACTCATTTATATGTAAAAGATTGAATAAGAATATATACTATTATGCAGGCACAACAAATTATGGAAGAGAAAAAAAATAGTCTGTGGGCAAGATGCTTTAGATTATGAATGCAAACATCAGAGATGGACGAGGCAAAGGTGCTAACCACATCTGGAATCAGGCTCTGAACTGCCAGAGAGGTGATGGGAATTGTGGCACTGGCCATACAAAGGATGACATCTTAATAGTTTTCTGTAATAAGCCAACTGCTGGAGCTACTGCTATTTACTATTTGTCTCTTCCTCTTGAGATAGAAACCCCGGCCTCTATCTGCTTGTGAAATCTAAATATACAAAGGCATTTTCTGCAAGAAGGATGGTGTATTAATCCTGACGGCTGGGTCAGATTTCAGCCTGGGTAATTGCTTTCTGCTAAGACATAGTTAAACTTATAGATGCTCCTCTAGCCTCTTGTCTGTGCTGTACAGTTACTGTATAGTTTCAACCCATCTCCACTATGGGAATCCGAATTATCATGTGGCTTGGGCCCTTCTAAGGTTCACCTCAGATATTAAAGTTACAAAGACTTGATCTAAGGGGAGAAGTCACCTTTACTTCCCTTGCCACAAATTCAGCCCTAACATTTTGTGGTATCTCAAAAAACCCCAACAAAACCCCCCCAACCATTTATGGATATTATACTGATGCAGACCAACAGGTAAGAAGATGCTGCAGGTTCTTCTGTGTCCCCAGTGCTCGTACTGGGACTTGGCTCAGGGTAACAGCATTGCAATAAATGTTTGGGGAGCACCCAGCCAGACGGGTTTGCAAGTGTGTTAACTACCTACCTTGTGGCAATCAATCAATTAACTCAAGGTGAAAAACTAGTGAAGACAAGATTGCAGATAAGAGTAAACAATCTGGGCTGGACTTGCGGAGGAGAAAGTGAAATTCCATTTCCAGGGCTGTCAGAGGGGTTTAAACGATCACTCAGGAGAAGGATTTTCTTTTTTCCCCTTTGTTTTGCTTTATTTTCTCCAGGCTGAGGGTTTCCATAGATCTTCTCATTGATCTGAAGTGGCCAGGGGCATAAAAAGCCAATTTTGGCTGCATTATCCTGTCTCCCTTCCACTATAGCTTAACACAAAGAGAAATGCCACCCTCACCCTAGAATGAATCTCTGCCGAAGGCTTGCCTTGGAAAAAAGGATTCAAGCCAGGCACGTCACATCTGAAAGTCAAATGCTCCCAAAAAACCAGTGGAGGGAGAGATCCTGAACTGGTGGCAGCCCATGCACTCCTACAGCCAGAGGCTCCAGGCAATGCCCACGTGCAGGCTGGGGAAGAGACACACAGAGTCACCCTGCATAAATAGACTGGAGGTCTGGAGGGGTTGGTTTGTTTATTTTTTCCCCCCCTCCTGCCTCTTTTTAAATCTGCAGAGGCATTTATTTCCCCTCGCCATCCAGGATTCTACGCCTTTATTTGATAGGGAACTTAAGAATAAAAATGCACATTACATAAGGTGGCACAGAGGCTGGGACACACGGCCCTGCAGGCGAGCCAGCATCTGTACGCATATAGGGGATCTTGGGTAAAAAAAAATGTTTAGTTCTCAGCTTGTAAAGTCTCCAGCAGCAGCCACCGAGGGAGCTGCGCTTGTCCAATTACATTTAGAAAATGCCTCAAAACCAGAACTTTTCTTTTGGGTTTTTGGGTTTTTTTTTTTTTTTAAACACAAACTCTTTCTCCCTCCAGCCCTCCCTCTGTCCCTCCAATGAGCTAAAGAGCCCTTTCCCAGGAACTAGATTTGCCTTTGTGGGATGAGTTCAAACACTCTATGGTCAAGGAGCATTCGCCTGCTGCCTTCCAGCTCCCACCAAATCCCAGTGGCAGAGACAATACTTCTGTGGAAGAGGACCCCAAACCCTGCCCGATGACAGGCAGTACCCAATCCCCACTGCAAAGAGGGGTTTGGGGCTGCTTCCTTCTGTGCCCCACATTCGGTGGGAGCCGGAACAAGAAGAGCCATTTATAAATCTCTGCCTGCTGGTACCCTGCTCAGAGGTTATCTGGCTTTCCTTTCTCTGGCTCTGCATACAAGTAACACAAAGTACATCAGGGTAGCCATACAGTGTCATTTTTGTAATTAAAGCTCCTGACATAGACTTTCCTATTTAACCTGCTGTATTGGAACTGCTCTCTGTTCTTCCTTTAATGTAGCTGCTGATCTTTCAAAGATCTTGGTTGTGTCTCAAAAGCCAGCTGGAGGTGGACTCTTCAAATAGAGTCAAAGAAAAATCGACGTGGGGAAAGTTAACTAAACTTTAACTCAAAGAAAAGTTTCCTCTTAGGTTTGGAACAAATATTGAGACCTGCTTTATTACAAAGCTACTCTGCTGTATTGCCAAGGGCTTATTTCTGGCTTAACACACACACACACACACACAGAGTTAATCTCTCGGCCAAAAAGTCAAAACCTGGGGAAAAAAAAAAAAAAGAAAAAAAAAAAAGAGAGAAAAATGATCATCATAAATGTCACATTAAATCAGAAGATCATAAGTTGCAAAGGAGAAGATCGGATTTTTCCCCTATCTATTTAATCACAGCAACTGCATTCATGCTGTAGACTGAAACACAACGGGGCCAGCCATGTTCAAACAGGAATGACTATAAAAAAAAAAATATATATCAGACCAACCAGATCAAGAGACACTTCTGGAGGAAAAGTAAATTCAGATGAAATGAAATCTATAGAACGCTTTGCCCACTGAGTATTCACACGTACAGAAAACTGACGTTGAGGCTCAACCGTATATAAATGCCATTGCACAAGCGATTTGGGCAATTTCTCTTTCTCAATTATGATAAAACCATATTCTTTTGTTGATACGCTTGCAGACGCTGCTGTAATAGTTCAGAGTTAAGTGCTCAGGGCAGGAATTTCCCAAGGAGCTTTGCACCGTCGTAGACAGTGGGGTGCCGGTGTACGGAAGGGTTTGAGGCAACATCCGAGAGGATCTGTCCTCAGAGAGCAGCTCTCTGCTGGATAAGAAGTCAGGTCTGTCCCGGAGTCATATTTAATGGCATAAATCTCTAGGTTCTCACCGAGCCATGAGATAGAAGATACGGGACTACTCAAAAATCACTTCTGCAAACAGAAGAGCCATCCCATAGCTACACAATACAAAAAAAAACCCACAAACCTTGATCTTTGGTCTCGTTGACATGAGTTAGACATCTCTGGGCTGCATATGCTCCTATAGCTTTAGGCAAACAATAGGCACTATGGGCTGGTTTTCATAGCTCTATTTGCTTTCAAATTTAGAGTAATGAATAAACTCTTGGGCACTAATTCTGGAAACAAGAAACTGCCTTATGAGATTATCTGCAGCTCAATAGTCAGGGGACAAGGGAAATAAAAGGATTCACATTACGAATTTTATAATGACTTACTGCTCACTTATCTGAAAAATAGTTGGAGTCATAATTAGCCAGCCTTTTCAGTGCTTTAAGGTGCAGAGATTTCTATCTGCTGCACACCTTAAAATTTGCATTTTAATGGGCTAAAGATGTATATCAGTAATAGCACCAACGGATGCTCTCTTATCACTAGTAATAATACAATATATCGCTTAGGAGACTAACCTATCCACAGTACAGCAGGTTTGATCAATAAAGAGCAAGCAGTGACCAAAGCAAGTCAAATCTAAATGTCAGCATGCTGACACGACTCTAAATAACAAAACCCAGGTGGCAGGTCGAGGTCCAAACATATTGGACCACGAACACACGGATGGTTTGGCCAGTTGGGGTAAATATGGGGTTCATTTGCACTTGTGTGAGGAAAAGTTCAATACAAAAAGTAGCTACTTATGGGTGGAGAGTTGGTTAGGCATGAATAAATCCCACCAAATTCCTAAGCATCATATGGCTTTATTTTTTTTTTTTTTAAGATATAAAAGGCTTGACTGCAAATAAACTAGCAGATAATTTTGGATGCTGTTTAATTCTACACCTAGAACAGAACTAACAACTGCTGGGGAGCTGGCTTTCCTTCAGCTTGGAGGAGATACCCTAAGCTTTCAGGGCCAGAAAGCAGCATTACTGCTTGCTCAGTACAAGTTGTACAACCACAGCAGCAAGGCAGGGGGAAGAAAAGGCAAATCTGACAAAAGAAGCCACTGGTGACCAACCCAGCATCATTTCCACAGCTCTTGGTGCGTGGCTTACCTGAGAGCATCGTGAATGGCACCCAACCATTGGCCAACAGAGCACGTGACACCATCAGGGCTACTGTTTGCCCTAAATTAACTATCGGTATTTCCCTGTTACCTACTCGGTTATTTCTGCGATGCACTTGATCTGAACAGGACAGCTAGGAATCATGGGGAATACCCAAGCTGAGAACAGATCAGCAACTGCAACGTACTGGAGAACTGTGAGAAAAATCCTTAATCTCTTTCTCTTTCCATCTAACAGAGTCAAGAAAGAAAAGGCAAAAGAGAAAAGCACCACAGAGGCAAAAAAAATCCAAATAAACAACAAAACCAGTACAAAACAAAACAAGCCAAAACCAGGGGGAAAAAAAAAAAAAGAAAGAAAGAAAGGAAACAGTAAAACATAGTTCATTAGTCTTTCCAACAAGAAAACATTCCAGTTGGCAGCTATCACTACACATCATCACTGTTTCAGGCTATAGGTACCACCCAGATCCGAGTTTCCAAAGGAGTTCAGTGGAAGCAGAAATGATTCTCCAGGGGTGAGCTACCTTCCTTAGGGAATTTCCCTGCCACTCGGAACATTGTAAACAGTTAATTTCCTTAAGATTTAGGCAAACATCAGTATTTCAGAACTATAATTTACAGAGTTTTATATGCGCCGTCCTGATGCCAGTTTACCACAGACCTGTCAAAGTAGCTTCTTCCAGTTGGGCATTGAGACAAAGAGGAGGGTGAGAAAAGGTGATAGAGGCCTTCTGAGAAAGGGCTTCATGTCCAGATGATATATTTCCCTGACAAAAAGAATTAGAGAAAGTGACGTATTTTTTCTCTTTAAGCATCAAAAGAAATATTTAGCTTGGGAAGATTGGATTAAACATGGATTAAGTTCACTGTTGAAACTGTCACTCCATGACTGGAGGGAACCAGGGGACTGAGCAGCCTCCTTCTGCTGTGTTTTCAGAAATAACTTCCAGTTTTAGCTCTGCTTAATTGTGCATCAAAACGATGGGACTGGGAAGGGAGACCAAGCTGCTTTCTGTCGTCTTAAACCTAGGAAAAAAAAATCCCAGTGTCAGCAGCTGACACAAACTTCAGTGGCAAAACTGCAGGTAAGGAATGAACTTGAGAGAAGACCAGATGCAGAGATATTCACATGGAACTTCACGTATTCCTAGGAAGTGAAGTCTCTGGAGAAAATCCAAGAAGCAACTCATATTTTTAGTGAAGGTCTATGGTAAATGTATGTAAATCAAGGGCACATAATTCAACAGCAGAAGGATTGGATAAAATTGCTAAAGCCTTTCAAACATTCTGGTCTCCCAGCAAGAGTGAATGGCGTTTGAAACATCCAGCACTTTCAGGGGGTCTTTGCAACGTCGCCTTAGAGACAACTAAAATCAGCCCCAAAGAACACTACAGAAACACAGCCTGACTTAGGGCTTTGATTTAGACTGGCTGGAAAAACAAAGATTCATTTCATGAAATCATTTCAAGGTCTTGGAAATGGTTTTTTAATTTGCATTATAATGAAAACGAGACACTCCAAGAGAAGCAGGAATAGTGACAGAAAAGGGGGACTATCCATACTGGTCCTCAGCGATTACAGTGCACGCTGCAATACGGGAGGTTTGGTTCAAGTGCTGCGATCCATAAAACACCAAACCTCCCCCCAGTGCAATAAATAGTTGCTCTTACAATAATCGCAGAAGTGGGACATGGTCTGAAGGACTTGGAGCAAATGGGGAATTTCTCTATCACAAGATTATTGTAATCACTTCAATCAAAAGACCTACCACTTCTCCTCATCAACAATTAGTAGCTTCGCAGAATATTCCCAAAAGGGAGCTCAGATGCCTCTTATTGACAACTCCAAGACCATATGTTACTTGATGCTAGTCGTTAAGATAGATTTTTCTTGCAAATACAGCTTCCTTGATTTAAAACCCATTGACGTTCTGCAGTAATCTTCCATCTTTTATAGCTAGGACAGCCCTTCACATCTGGAATTAACTCCTGCTGGCAGCAGTGCTGAGCTGTATCAACTGCTGAGGGAACAGCCTCATTCTTGGAAATGAAGTGGGGCTTTGGGGCTGTGCTGCCCAGGTATCCTCCATCACTTTGAGCTCCTTTCACTGCAACATTTGCTAATTGCTCTTTTCTCAGTGTTGAGTTAGTACAGGGAAGTCATCGAGCCAAAGCCAAAACGTGTGCTGCTGGCCAGTACTCCCAGGCGAAAACATGACTCTGGTATCAGTCTCAACATTCATTTTCTGAGGAGAACAATGGGTCGTGGGTGTGGGGAATTTCAGATCTCTCTGGGGAAGTGACACACTCCAGAAGATGCTTGTTCTGTTACCTTCTTTCACTCCAAGTCTCCAAGTTTTATTAAAATTACCCTGACTTTCTCTTCAGAAATTAAGCCGCTTGTTCTTTTATATTCTGAGGGTTTCACAGTTGTATCATTTAGGTTGGAAAAGACCCTTCAGATCATCAGGTCCAGCCACATGATAGCAGCCATGCAATTAATTGATACAGAAAACTATGTCAAACATTACCATCTCTCTTCACTGTCCGACAGGCAAACCTACATATTTACTGGCTATTAATAATTACTTTAAGTCTGTGTTATCGTCTTTGCTTTGGAAATTTGCCTCTTTGGGGACTGAAACCACTTTGGTATATTTTCATAAGGTGAAACCGTTAAATAAATTCTTTTAAAGTTTCTCCAGTGTTTCAACTTGGACAGAAAAGGGGAAAAAAAAAACCAAAAAACCCTATAATCCCTAAATAGAGCAATTTTATTTAAGTAGTATATAAATGCATATTTAAAGATTTAGATGGAATAGACTCCTAGTTAGATGGAATAAACTATAAACAACTCAGATTTCGATGGAATAAATTCCCATATCCTAACTTCTGCCAGCTAGTATTTATCCTTCCCAGTAAGAGTTACCAGCCATACTTCCCAGAGTCATTCAGCCTCCCAGGTGCTGGGGGGTCAGGGATGCTACAGGTAGGGGAGGTCTGGATGCCACATGGACCTGCTCAGTCCACACACGTCCCTCATCAATTAATGATGGCGGCCAGTTACCATTAATGAAATTCTTTCCTCTCTAATCAGCAAGAGATCCTGGTTACAAGCCTTGGGTATCCTGTGGCCTCATTTCACAATAATCTCCAGAAATGAAAGGTGTTTCTCCCCCATGTTTACCTGGGGGTAAGCATAAAAGGAGACTATGAAGTGTCTCATGAGCTGCTAGGAGATTGCAGTGAAATTTAGGAAGGACGTTTTCAAAGGCACAAATCTCAGTTCAGAGCATAGCTGCAATCTGTGCCTTTGAATATGTCCCTTGGTGATTGAAGTTGGGCTCCAAAAGGAAATTCAGCTCCTACCCAACTGATCTGGTCTCCCAAAGACCCACCAGCTGCTCACCACTGCTCCTGTCACCAGCCTGATTTACAGTCACAGAGAAACCCCCCCTGTCTGCTTCTCTTGCCTGAAGAGATTATATCTGAAAACTCTGATTTATGAAATTGTGAAGCCTGCAGAATGTTTCAGGAGATAGAAAATCCAAGCAAAAAACTGTCCATCCTGCTCCTTTGCTTTCCACTTTCCTGTACTGCCCTGCACCTCTATTTTCATCTTTTCTCCCTTCTATCTTCCTGGGATTTCTCAGGAATTATACTATTTGATGATCTCATCTTTTGCAGCTTTGTCTCTCCTGGGCGGAATGGGACAGCAGCCCAGGCCAGGCACCCGACCACAGCCACCCACCACTGGGACACGAGGTCAGGACCATCTCGAGTTCAAAAAGTGATGTAAAGTGGTACTTGTTAGAAGTCACGTGTACAATCAACATTAAGCAAGAAAAAAAACCCCTGATCATTAAAATGCACAAATAATTCTTTTTACAGGAAAACCAAAAGATGGCTACAGAAAGAAGGTATTTCAGCTAAACTGATCAGCTCACATGGAAAACTTAACCACCCAGATAAGACAAACACAACTGGCTGCTCCATGTTCATGGTAAAACATTACCATAGAAACAAGGAAAATTAGGGGATAGCAGGACTGACTCCGAAAAGACACAAAAGAAACAGGAAGGTGGTCACAATTAGCAGACCCTCCCCTTGCATTAAACCTACATCTTATCTACCATACTGAGTAGCTCTGTGTACAAGGCTGATCATGAATTTTAAAGGCTGTTCCTCGTCTGTGATTAGTTTTTGGTTGCCTCAGCTTTCTTCACTGAAGACGTACATTCCAAAACTAAACCAAGTGTTTTGTCTGGGAGAACTGGACTGATCGGGTTTAATTGCACTACTCTTAAGCAAAGCTTTGACTTGTATATATCTTACTGAGAAAATGAAATGTTTTCATCATCCAGCCATACTGAATAGTTAAGACTGCCAGTACTACTCATTAAATACACAGATGGTTTAAAGTTTGATTAGGCAACTGTTACAAACAGCCCAAATTTCATTAGCATATGGAAAATAAGGTAGTGGAGTTGAACACGCAAGAAGAATTACGTAAGGACTAAAAGTAACACTGAAAACTAAGTGCCGCGTGGAAAAAAAAAACCTAAATAAATTAAATCCTCAAATACTAAAGAATATGGAGCCACCCAGGGAAGGGGGTTTCCCTTTCCTGGTATCAATTTCTCCCCGGTAGAAAGGTGAATATTGCTCTCTCCTTCCCTCAACACTGCACTTGAGTGCAGCTCAGCCAAGCGTAAAGCATCAGCCAACCCCGGCAGAGAAAGCACTGCAGATGCCTTCTACAGAATTAAAGTCTTTACACACACCTACCAAACAAGGTGTCCTTTCCCCAAAAGAACAACAGATATCGCACAGTCCAGTTTGGGTTTCCTAAGATACAGAGATCCGCACAGATGTGGTTGTTGAGATCACTACGAGCACCCGGTGCACGGGCAGCCCGTAAGGGATGAAATGAAGAATTTCTTACTTGTAGCTCTCAAGGTGTGGATGTACCAAAGCCCACTGCGTGCAAACCTGTCTCAGCACCGGGAAAGGGGCTTTTTGAACTGCTGCCTGCGAGAAGCAAAGCCTGAGCGCCTGGATCTGAACACCCATCCGTGACAAATGTTACTGCCCAGGAGAAAATACTGTTCCTGTCTGCCAATACTGAGAGCATCAGAAGTGAAAATATTCTGCATCATCTCCCCCCATCCCGTTCCCAAAAATCACAAGACTACATCAAAAGTCATAAGACTGACTTAAAATATTCAATTCTGGGTTATTTATCTTTGTGATTCAGAGACTTCAATAAATATTTACTTGGTTTGGAGCTATTCCCAAACAGCCAAGATGGTTAAAAACCTGTACTTAAAAATGAGCATGTCAGTTCCTTGGAATTCTTCTCAATTCAACAGCTTGGATGTACATAAATGTATAAAAATTGAGATAATCACTCAATGTGAATGTGGATGCATCTGTGAAATTTTTCTTCCAACATAGGTGAGCATCAGCAGAAAACCTTCCTAGAGTCCACACATTTCTAACATCGGTTCAGCAGTCAATCATTTCTACTTCTCTCCAACCTGTCACACCTCTTGCACAACTGCTTACTAACATCTGAACGTGCACACACAACAAACTAGAAGGAAAGTAAATATATATGTATATTTAAAGGAGAAATATTTAAAGGAGAGGCAGAAGAACAAGCGCCATCAGTGTTTTCCTGTTCAGCATGTCATTCAAATACTCCTTTTCTTGCATATGGTGAAATTAAGGGAGAGGAATCCACACAGCAGAAGGTGACCACTTTTCTATCTCATGAACCCCAACCTTCTGCACAAACAGCTGAAGAGTTGCTATCACGTGGGACACCCACAGTTACTGGATTTTGTTCTCTCAATACCACCCCTGCCAAGTGGAAACATCCATCCTATTTTAAGCAAAAAGGGAACAGACTGACCAGACATGAGGTGTGTGACCGAGCTAAAGATTTAATCTACAAATCCTAATCCAAGACGCCTTCTATTAAATCATCCTTTCCTAGGCTTCAGCCACCACATTTGGGTCTGTAGGATTTAATCCAGACTGAAGCCATCTCACAGTACTCCCAAGTACCTTGAAAATTTGGAAGGAAAAAAAGGAAGGTATTTTGAGATTCTTGAGTGAAAACCTTTAACCTAAACCCTGCGTAGAAGAAAGAGAGAAGGAATTTTAATGCTTATTAGGGCTGTAGTTCTCCGTTCATCTGCAAGGCCTTGATTACGACCATCCTTCCTATTTTTATCGGGTCTGTCCTTGGCCACAAGAACATCCTGTAAAATTCCTGAAGACCCGTCTGTCAGATCCTTTGATGACTTGTTCCACCAGGCAACACCTGGGAACCCCCAGGTCAGCCAGAACACCACAGCACTCGCACACGGGGTCCCAACTTGCGGATTTAATCACTCCTGCACTTAACACTTCAGTGTTAGGGTTTTAAGTAGGAAAACAAAAACGTCAGAGAGTGAAGCACAGCCTTCAGAAGCTTTCATTGCTGGGGAAAATGCCTAAAGTCTTGACCTCAGACTTTTCCAAAATGATGCGACAGAATTAGATTTAAAGATTTTTCTCCTTTAACATTTAACCCGAGCTGCTTTTCTTTCAAATATCTGACGTTATTTTTCAGTTAGGAAAATAAAGATAATTTAGTTTAAGTCAGTGCTCTTTGCTACTTTCCCTGGCAATGAAAAATTTAATGACATCTCATGTGCTGGGCTCCAGACCCTTAGTAGGGCTGGCTGAAATGCATCACTACCCACTGGAAATAGCCACAGTCTGTGCAGGTTTTTGGTTCCCCACTTGCTTGTATTTCCTACAGCAGTGGGGGGCATATCCAGGCAGGTTACAAAGGGTCAGGATGAGTGGCAGTCTTTTCTTTCTCTAATAGTTCCATTACTGTGCGAGGGGAAGAGAGAAAAAGGAAAGAAGTATCACAGAATCACTGAGGTTGAAAAGACCCTCAAGATCATCAAGTCCAACCGTTAATGCAGGACCACCAAATCCACCACTATCCCATGTCCCTCAGCACCACATCTACATGGCTTAGAAACCCCTCCAGGGATGGGAACTCCACCACTGCCCTGGGCAGCCTGGACCAGCCCCTGACAACCTCTCTGGGAAAGAAATAAGTGCAAGAAGGGGGTGAAAATCCCGTCTGCCTTTCCAATGTCCATTTAGACATGTCTCTACACCAGACATCCATCACTATCCTTGGTCCACTCGAACACATGGCTATATAGAGCCTGGTGAAAAGAAGGAGGAGATAAAAAACTGCATGTGCGTGTGTGATGGTGCTTCACAAGCAAATACTTCTTTAAGTGTGCTGTGCCTGAAGCAACTGTTTAAACAGTATTAAGCAGCTGTAGGACAAGTCCTGCTCTTCCCAGCCAACACCATGAGTACATGAGGGGAGAAGCCAAAAGGTGCATCTTCCAGCAATGAAACCTAATCAGCCAGGCCAGTGGTCCTGGCCAAAGATGGTGGAAAATAAGTGAGTGTTAGGAAATGGAAAATACCTGCTCACCCACTTAATACAGCAGCTCTGGGGAATACAGAGCAAGCTCTGCAATTTGCCTTAATGGCCACCAGTGGAGTGGTGGTCCCCCAGTGACATAAGCACATTGTACTACAGCTGTTGTCCCTTTGGGCTTTCACTCAGAAGTATTTTTGCCTTACTCTGTCCTGCTGCATAAAGCAACCCCCTCCTCCACCAGTTTTGGGAAGGTCTTTAAGTACACGTAACATTCAAGGTAACTGCACAGGAAGCTGTGCATATTAAATATTACATTTACTGAGGTGTCTTAAGGTAGGTGATTAACAACCTGCCCTAAAAAGAACAGGAATTCAACAGAAAAGCTGCAAAAGCCAAGTTCACATTCTACTGGGATTTTCGTGGGCTCAAATCCAAAATAAACTAATGAACAAATGAACTGGAGAAAATTCTATAAACACACTCTGCGCTACTTTGGTTGAACCAGGAGAAGTCAGTGACCTGGGAATTAAATTGACGCAATTTGGTTCTTCTTCACGACATACATTTTGTTCAAAGTTAACTGCTTAAGCGCTCAAGGGATTTTTTCATCCCCAGACTTCAGTGGAAGTAACGTTTCAGCTTTTAAATCATATTAAAAACAT
The DNA here is from genome assembly GCA_033439905.1 of Ceryle rudis. Lineage (NCBI taxonomy): Eukaryota > Metazoa > Chordata > Aves > Coraciiformes > Cerylidae > Ceryle > Ceryle rudis. The sequence goes on along the minus strand of JAAGNO010010986.1, from coordinate 53,594 downwards.
AAATTATACATTACAAATATCAAATTTCTAACACTTAATTTAGAACAAGTCCCGAATGGGGTGGAGATGACATTGCTTGGGCCAAGCAGAGGAGACTCGTGGGGTCTGCTCTGAATTGCCTCGCTGACTTACGTGTTGACTTTGGAGCAAGTTGCACGGGCCACCCTCCTTAGATACCGACCTCAAAACCTATCTAAGGTACACAAGCATCACTTACTGAAGTGCCTACACACCAGCTGCTTTACTTTGCGCTCCGAAACTTTAAAGCCCCCTTTGACTGGTATTATGGCAGTTTGAACACCTATTATTTAGCTCTAACAGCTCCTCCACAGATGTAGTCAGAGTCTTATTAATAAAGCACTTTTGTAACAGAGAGGTCTGCGATATTTATTCCCTACCCAAAATATTTACAAGTGAGAGTCTCCATCCCCATTCCATTACCTCTTCTGGCGAATCACCTCTTATCTCAGTTCTCCAACAGCCTCTCAGCACACGCATCACAGGAGGCCAGGGGCAGAAGTGCTACGATTCTGCAGAGTTAGGGGGTTGCAATAAGAGGTCTCTGACATTGCAAGAGGGAACTGCTCTGCATCGAGTCAACTGTCCAGGAGCCATCTCCAAAGCCCTGGACTTACTTCAGCCCAACTAAACAGCACATTACAGAATGAGACTAGAAAACTCCACTCATGTATGCAGCAGGAGCAGGGTTAAGCTGGCTTCCCACTCAGTGCCATCAGGTCTCTGCCAGGAGCTGCATCAGACTGGTAAAAACCCTTCACCGGACAAGGGCGCACAAGACACCATGAAGGAGGTCTCAGCACACCTCTCCTGCCACCACCACGGCAAGACAGAGATTAACGAGCACAGCAGCATCTGCTCCACCAACCACCCCAAAACAAAGCAGGCTGCTTTCCAGCTGCCACCCCAGCCCCTGGTTTTCTGCATCTCTAACCACACGCCTATTTTGTTCACAGTTGCCTGGTGCTTGGCAGCTCTCAGGGCTCATTTCATTCACGCAGCCTCTCGCTACATAAAAATCCCCAGGACTCACCTGAACTCCTCCGCCTCCAGAAATCACTGCCCCAGCTCCACTTCCCAAGCATCCCAGCACAGCAGACTGTACTTCCCCAACAAAATGCTCCAGCTCAAGAAAAAGTCACAGCTGACCTTTTTTTCCCCCTCACTTAACAACTTCTACAAAGGCTTTTAGTTCCAGTACAAGCCCCTGAGATCACTGGTACCCTCCTACCTTGGCAACTCCCCTTTGTATCAAGGAGGCTCATCTCTTCCCACTGCTCATATCCCCGATGACCTCCCCAGCATCAGCTGTCCCAAGCCCCTCCACCCAGGAGCTGCTCATTCAGCTGAGTGCCCATCAAGCCAGAGCAACAGCAGTCAAAAGCATCCACTTATTAGTTAGAAAGAAAGCTGAAAAGCATCAATCCAATTAAGGGATTTGTAGAACTTTTCTAGATGTTTTGAGTAACCCTTGTGATGGGAAAAGCTTCAGGGGATTTAATGTGTTTCCTGAGCTCAGTAAGACTCCCCAGATCTCATACAATAAATATGTACACGGCAGTTGAGAAAAGCTGATTGATGTTGAGCCCCTCCTCTATTTATTTAGCCAAAAAGTAAAATAAAGGAAGATAAAGCCCAAAATTCCTACCAGAAACATTAATTCTAGTTGAAACTATGTGTTTTGCAGCTCTTTGGAAGTTATTTTGCACCGATCATCAGTCTTACTGGTTAAGAAACCTTTCAGGCAAGAGTATCTTTTTAAAGAACCCCCCAAAGCATGTGTTTGCATTGGATTTATTTGCAGCTGGTACTGTGAAAACTTGGTAGAGCACTCAAGATTTAACTAGAGGAGACTGGAAGAGTCTTTTGGAATCATTGCTTTATTAACACAGGGGAATAAATCATTTAAAACTAACAGCGTAACGTCCGTGTTACTATATCAGGGAAATAGGAGCTGTAGTGTACGTCAGTACTTGAATTATTCAGGTGTCTGAAATGCATCTCATGACTTTGATACATTCCACAAAAGTACAGTAGATTTTTATCCGAGGATAGGGGTTAGAGATGAAAACAAATTACGGGTAGATTCCGTTGGTAAACGTCCTAGATAAAAATGTTAGCTGAGATCTTCCCATTTAACCTTGCCTATCTCCTCACTCAACGGAGAAAATTATTTAGTAACAGAGGAAATCTCAGAGGTCTGTTTGATGGAAACTGTAAAAAGTCAATCTGAAAAATAAAACTAGGCATTCCCAAAATTATTCAAACCTCTGGACTCCAGGAAGTACCGATACAGCATCTATGACCCAGCTGGAAACCCTTCAACCTCATTTTGCCTTGTGAACTTCACCACTGCAACAGGGAAAAAGAAAACAAAAAGCCGTGCGTTTTACCAGCTTTAAAGCCTCATCAATTTGTTTCCTTTAATTACTTTCTCTTAGCACTCCAGTGGGTCAAGGACACCAGCATGCTGCAGCATCTGGGATTCATGCTGTGTTTTCTGAAGAGAAAGAGTAAATGGAAGTAGGTGTTGACATTGCGTAAGAAACATGGTATTTCTCAGCAGACCTAATGGGTTATTACACAAGGAACAAATGAAAGGTAAACTTTGCAGGGTGAGAGCTTTCTGTCAGCAATACAGTCCAGGAAAGGGAAATGCTCACCTTTAATTTAAAAAAAAAAAAATAACTGTCTGGATACAATTTATAAAATCAAATAATAGCCCAAATTGACTGAGGATGTAAATTGATATAATTTGAGCAGAGTCATGCAGATTTGTAGCAGAGGTGAATTTTGTCAAACACATTTTCTGTTAATGAAAAAACTGCCCGTTGAATTCTTCCGTGAGACTCGGGAGCTGTGGGGCTTTGTGTGTTGAACAGACCGGGTGAGCTCTTCTCTGCTGGAAAATCACTCCAGATGTTTGAGAGGTGGCAGAGCACATCTGGTCCAAAATGCAGTGACCCGCCAGGAGTAATAAAACTATTCAGCTTCATGAGCTCTATAAATAATCAAGAGCTGATGACGATGTCATTCAGTCCTGGTCATGACAGTGTCCTCTAGCCAGGACAGAGCAGAGGTGGCAGTGGTCACAGTATAGTGACAACCTCTACTTTTCCACCCTTTGGAAACAAAAATCTGTTTAAATATTGCCGTATTTTGGCAAATAAAGCCACAAAGTAGCGTGCGTTGATAACACCTGTCATTAAATGTGGGTTTGGAAGGAGCTTGTTTCATTTTACTGCGAAAGGCCTTGATGAAACCCCCCCATGAATCCCATCCATGGGCTTTGGGCATTACAATTTATTACCCACAAAAATGCGACCATTAAACAACTGGATGGGTAGCTTATTAAAACCCAAAAGACAACTGCACATTTCATCCCTCTCCTCCTCCCAATCTCTCTTTCTTCTTTGTCTATTTTTTTCAGGGGGGGGGAGGTTCTCTTTATCCTTTTCCCAATGGACCTTCCCCTCACCAAAAGCCACAGAGCAACTCAGTGAAGAAAAACTACCCCAGTCACTGTCCCCTGCACAGGGCCCCTCTCTGGGTGATGCCCCAAGTCCAGCTCTGAAAGAGGACCCTTTCCCCCTTTGGTCAGAGGAGCGTAACCCCATCCTCTTCAACCTGAGCTTTATTTCTAGACAACACCTACAATCATTAGCAAACTTAAAGAAAAGTGGCACTGATTTTGCAATTGCAGGCATACTTAACATTTTATCCTTGCTCTCTTTTATCCTGTCCCTTCCAATAGTCATTAAATTTATTAAGTGGTTTCTACGAGTGACTCCTCTCCCTTCTAAAAACGACCGGATCATCAGCACAGAATATATATCTAGGTTCAGTCCCTCTTTTCTTATCTTTCCTGACAAACCACTCTCCTTCACAGTTTTATCTATATAATTGATGAACCACACATGGCATAATTTACAGCCCTCTCTACCAACCTTCTAAACTGCACACCCGTCATTCCAGGATCACATTCTCTCAACTCTGCTGCTCTGGCCAGCTCCTATAAATGAAATCTTTTATTTTATTTTATTTATTTTTTCTTTTTCTTCAGCTTATAGAGCTCTGCAGCGGAATAACCAAGAGCAGAGGCTTAACCAGGATTTCAGACGAAATAAGCCAAGTGGCTAATAAAAAAAAAAAAAAAAAAGAAACAACAAAATGAAGAAAACAAACCAAAAGAAGCCACAGTTACCAGAATTTATCTGCATTCATTGTTTGTGCACACAAAGGCACAGCTCAGCCCTTTGCCTTTTTGCAGACGAAGGGGAATCGGGATGAGCAGACGCACTAAAGGCGCACGGAGGAAAAGGATCCTGCTCCAGCTTTCTCTTCCCTTTCTCTTAGTGCCTGGAAGACCTTGCATCTCTTGTTCTCTTCTGAAGCAAGCAGGAGCCATGTCTCAGAAAGGAATCCCTTCCATTGTGGCACACGACAGACAGATGAACAATACTGGTTCTTCCACAAAGGGTAGAATACGGCGGCAGGTAGAAAGTAGCTCCTGCATAACAGAAGCCATCATTACAGGGATGGCAAGCGTGAAAGAGTGCAAGAGTGCCTCTTACGTGGTCTGAGACAGATGGCCAGATCCCTACCAATCGAGGGGAAATAGGGAGGGAGAAAACCTCTCCCTCCCAACGGCTGTAAGAAAACCAGAAGGTTGCACATACATGCAGAGAGTGAGAAAAACCCCATAGTGACAGAGTATCCTACACAG
>JAAGNO010010986.1:38203-48750 GCA_033439905.1 Ceryle rudis | reverse complement strand
GCTGTAAGAAAACCAGAAGGTTGCACATACATGCAGAGAGTGAGAAAAACCCCATAGTGACAGAGTATCCTACACAGAGTATCCTACACAGTGGAAATGATGGTTCCAGCTCCTAATTCAGGTTGCTTTATGAATTCATTTTAATCCAGAGTTTCATCCTGAGCTTCTGATGCCCAGACAAGCGACGCTCACTTCCACCCAGAAAAATGGCATCTCTGCCTCTGTGGAGGAACACTGAGCAGATAAAGCTTTCCCTTCGCCTTCCCATTTCATTGAGATCATTTTATTAGGAATGCTTTTCTGCCGTGGTAGGCAGGATCCTGGGAAGAGGAGATAAATTCTTTTAATTATTACGTATCCCGGAGCTCAGCAGCGAGCTGTGGCGGGGCAGGGCTACAACCCGCAGACATGAAGGCATCTGCCTGGCACTGCTTGGAAATGCCGCAGAGCTGCCCCCTGCCAGTTCCTTAAGCTCTGAGAGACAAAGGCTCAGAGCAGCCCGGGGAAGAAAACCTGATCTCATAGGGGAAGCCACTGCTCGGCTCCTGAAAAACGAGAAAGCAGGTCCTTTTATACCTATTTTCCAAGCCTCTGCTGTGTCCTTCAACTTTATCTTGTAGGACTTACAACATCCTTCGTTCCCTTCAGGCTACCCCCAACATCCTAAAGTACCACTGAAAAAAAAAAAGCAGAGAATCAACGACTGCCCTCTCTTTCATAGGTACTGCTTAGGAAATGTACCCTGCAGTCAAAGGTGCGTGAAGACAGCTCAGAAGAGCGGTGTCATCTGAACTATTTCTGACTTAAACTGGAAAGCGCGCTGTTCTTAGATTAAAAAGTCCTTTTATTTTTAGAAGTGCTGTATCAAATATGCATGAATGGGCACATGTCTTTTCCATTGAGTGATTCCAAGTGTAGGGTTTGGCTCAGATACTGCCACCCTCCTCGTTAGACCTTGAAAACAAGCTTTGAAACTGGGGGGGGAAGTTCCACAGAAGGAGCTAAAGAAAGCTCAGGAGAAAAATCTGCTGTCAGTAGGAGTGTCATGCACTATAAATGGTCAGAAGGGGTAACGATCAGAGAGACGAATTAATTTTCATGAACTTCCTTCTCCTCCTGCAGAAGAGTCCTAATTGAGGAGCGTTTTCCCTGACCACAATATGAAACCTCTGGTGAACGAGCTCATTATCCGAGTGCCACACTGGGACAAGATTTGCCGCATATTACTTTTTAATAGGCAAGTGCTGACTATTTGCAAATAAGTAGTTATTTGAAAGTGTGAGAATAAAGCTGGCTGGCCACATTTTCTCTCCTTTTAACTGTGATGGAAAAACTCTGCCTCTTCCTCGCTTCTCCTCAGCATCCAACATCACAAAGCGTGGGCCTCTTCCCTGCTCACCTCTTGCTCTACGCCATCGCTTCAACATGGGTTGTCTTAGTGCCCCTGACCTCCTACAATTAACCACCACAAGCTTTGTCACTGCATTCAAGCAGGGGAGGACCGAGGGAACGGCCCTGACTTTTGCTCAAACCTCTTGCAATAACCAGCCCACCGTACTCCATCATGTCTGGTCCAGAACAGACTGGAGGAAAATCCCTCATGGTCATCTCCGGATATTAGCTGGACATTTTAGGAGATGAAGATTCTTTTACTGTGTAATTGGATGACATACACAGAGCAAGTGCAGAAGCACTTGCTTGACAGTTTAAAAGCAGGAATTTTGTTTCCTAGCCATTTTTTAATATATCTGCTTAACTGCTTTATCATCTGATTTCCAAATTGCCCTTTCGAGCCTTGCAGCAAAATGTGCATAATTGTGATGGATTTTTTTTTTCTCCTTTCCCTTCCCTCTGTCAACAAATGCATAATCAAGTCTAGGAAACTAAAAAAAAAAAAACCCATCAAACCAAAACACCAAAAACAGGCTAACAAATTCTTCCAGCTATTTATCTAATTTGTATTGACACGGAAACTCATTAATTCAATTTAAAAGAATAAGTAAGAGTCAGAAGCAAGGCACTTAGATTTACATGCCCTTCTTATTGAACATCAAAACAAGACCCCTGCAGTGCTGGTCACATGAAAAAGCCATTAAAGGATTTGGTAGCAAAGTGGGAAATTTCAGCTCAGTCATGATAAATGTGTTCAAGTTGCTTTGAACAAGGTAAAGCAGGAGAGACCAAAATGATACACTGAGCGTGGCTTTCCTGATGCTTAAATGTTTGTGTCACTGGGTGCTTGGGACACTGATATTTGTCTCGGGAACTTAAGTATTACCCTGCCCTCTTTAGCTCATCTTTGAAGTACTCAGTTTAATAGTCTGCTAACTTCAGCTATGCATTTTGTAAGCGCACAGACCAACAGAGATGCTTCATTCACATCAATACACAGGAATTGGATGAGTGCATGGCTATTAAATCTACTCTGGCTTGATTTTTACCACTTAGAGCTACAAATGAAGCCTAGAGGAGCCGGAGATGCTTGGCAGCACTGAAGATCGTGCCACTTTTTAAGCTGTGCTACTTCTGTCTGTGATGCTGAGCACTGCCTGACTTTTCCATGCCCCAGTTTACCCATGTGTAAAATCTGCATGATAAAATCGAGGTGTTCGGAAATTAATTGATAAAGATAAAGCCCTGAGAATCTTGAGTGAAAAGGGCTTCAAGAATGTGTAATAGGATCATTAAGTGAAATGCCAGCAGAGATATTAAAAGAAGGGTCAATTTTTTTCAGGCTATGAGGAAAAGTGGAAGAGGGAGGGCAGAGACACGAAGACCCCAGAAGAGGATGAAAGGGGAGAAGAGGCAATGAAACAACCTGTCAGACATCAGGAACAGAGACAGAACAAAGGTCTGAATTATTAAAGCCAATTAGCAACTTAATAAAGAGACAAGTCTTTAAAAATGAAAGGATTAGGCTACATTACGAAGGAACTTGAGAGACATTGGTCACCTAAGCAGAAAACAAATGGTGAGAGCAGCGGCAAGGTGGATTGCTGCAGAGCTGGAGAGGGGGTCAGAGAGTGCAGGGGCAGCCGTGGGGCAGAGCTGGTGGATCCCTGCCAGCAGAATGAGGTTCACGTTCCATTTCCTTTCTCCTGAGACCTTTTGCCTCCTGAACAAATCAAGATTGCGTCCATGACTTTCCATCGGTTTTAGGCTAACGTATATCCCAGCAGCCTGGTCATTCAAGATTAGTCCTTTCCATCTCCACTGCTTTGTAATCTCCAGACAAATCTGGAGAGCTTTCCATGGGACTGTGCATAGAGTAGCCTCTGGGAGCATCCATTACATATTTCACTGAATTGTGACATTAGAAATGCTGGTTTGATTCCATCTTCCTGCTCGGTACAAAAAAACAAGAGCAACAAGACATCATATTAAATCTTTATCATGCCTATTTCAGGGTTCAAAAGACAAAACTAGTGGTATAGGAGATCATCAACTTCTTGAAAACGAGAGGAAGAGAGAATATGCTGCAAAGACAATCCGAAACTGAGCTTCAGTGCTAAGATACAGGGGAAAAGAGATGGAAGAATAAAACAAGAACAGACTCCGCTGTGGCGCCGTCAGATGAAAAGCAGAAAATGAAGATGATATCTTGTCCTGCTCGACAGGGTGTTTCTTGAAAGTTTTGTTCTGGTTTTTATTCCATAAACAGGGAGGGTACACATACGTACGTACACATACCCACTCACAAGTGCGTGGAGAAATAAGGACACTGTTTCATGCCCACGAGTAGGGGCTTTCACAGTAACAGGTCTGAATGAGGCTCTCGGACATCAAAGAGAGATGATGGAACCCAGCACTGGCCCACCGCTGATGAATCCCTTCCACACAGCCAGAAGGAAGAGACAGTCCTCAGCAGCCGTAGGGCTGCTCCCTCCCTCCTTTCCTTCTCCTCATACAAATCTTCATAGGATTTTCCTGGCCACCTAATGAATTCCACTGGTCTGATAATTGCCCTTATAAGAGATACCGCAGCAAAACTGCAACTGCTAAATAGAATAAATAGCATATTTGTAAAGCAAGAAATCAATAGGTCTTTGCTTTCCTTCAGTAACCTTCTTGATGTCTAGTAACTTTTAATGGCCTTTTTGTCAATATCTGCACGGAGAGAACATATTACCTAAAATAACATTAAGGACATTTGTCACTAAGTTTTCTCCGGTGGGGGCTTGACTGTCCCTTCCCAGATCCCTGAAAACCTCAACAGGCAGGAAGCATCACACTCTGGTAACATCACCTCCTAAAGCAACATTAGCAAAACTACCATTAAATATTTTGTTCGGTCTCTGGGTTCACACTTCAAGAAGAACATGGAAGTATTCGGAAGAGATTACAAGGCCCAGGGACTACAAGTAGGACCCAAAATGTACCCAGTGGCTGAAAAAGAAACCAAACCTTATTTATGTGTAAAGCTCATTCAGCTGAGCTCGTTGAGTTGGCCTAAGGGCAAAATACAGTAGTAGCAGACACACTCACACACACGGGGATGTTTGGTACGAGGGAACACTTGACGTTATAGAAAAGTTCTAATGACAGTTTAGTGTTGGAAGAACTCAACCTGAAAAGCAAACATAAAGTTTCCCTGGCATTGATTAAAGTTTGTAACCCAAGGCAGATGTTGCACTTTTTGCCACTGAAGAGTTTCTAAGCCCAGCTTCAGAGCTGCAGAGAAGAGTTTTCCTCTCCTCTCACCGCACGACTCGACTTTGTGCTGCTCCTCTTTTCCTCGGCACTAGCAAGCCAAGCTGAGGATGGAGTTCTGCAGCCAGCAGACAGGTCGTTTGACATCGTTCTGACAGTAGAGGGAGTACATGTAGGGACTCGGCTTTTTGTCCTTGGGAAGCTGGCGAGAGTTGAAGTTACTTGTTCATTTTTTACGAACTAAAATAATTGGGTCACTGAAGTATTGAAACGGGTTATTCATGGAAATACATCAAGGTTGTACTGGCTTAGGTTTCACGTGGATGATCTAATGGCTCCCCCAGAAAACAATTAGAAGTAATTTCTGTCTTACTTCTATGCAGAAATTGATCTGTTCCCATACAGCAGCCAACCAAGCCAAGCTTGACTGGCAGGTGAGTAGAAAATTATTTATGATGAGAAAACATGACACTAATTCTAAGCAAAACCTTGTCCATCATGATTCAAAGATCATATAGCTACATCTGGACACGGTACCGAGAGCTTTCCTGAGGAGCTCAGCTAGCTGTGCTCGTGCCTCTGCTGAGCTGATATTGATGCTGCATTAAGATGTTGACATCATCATATTTCTAATGATAATACAAATCTCCCCTCGCTGTGAATATCAAAGAGCCATATGGGCAATTAGCTATGCCCAGTGCTTGTCCAGCATTGTTAGGATTTGCAACATAGAAATATATATTTTAAATTCTCGTGCGCATTCAAATTAAAGGTTAACATTTTTTTTTTACACTCAAATTCATGGGGAACTTACAGCTTTTCTTCAGAGAAAATGAGTGGCATCCGGAGACACACAAAAAAAGAAAGAAAATTTCCTACAGATTAGAGAGAGAACGAACCCCATGGAGCAGGAAGTTTATGTTCATAAGGGTGATAAGTATATAAATAATTTGTTCCAAAAGGTACATGTTGTAGCCTACTTGGCATACAAATGTCTTTGTTTAGGACTCACGACTTCTATTAGTATTAATTACTTTTGCTGGCAACTTTAGGTGTATAGTGGCCTTAAAGCAAGGGCAATACCTATTAAGTTTAATTACTTTCTCCTTCAGCCTAAGCAATAAAGAAGTATGGTGGAGATCTGGTTATTAACTGAGCGTGGCATCCAAATGAAGACACAGTGCACAATAACCGTAGCTGTTGGGCCACAAGCTGATGTTTCTCGTTGGCCTCTCCTGCTCCAGAGATGAGACGGGCTGTAGGCAGACAGGAAAGATTTTCTTCCCTTGACCTACTTTGGACAAAATCTACTCCTCAGCCACATTTAAGCCCTCATCACTTCCAGCAGAAACCGTTGTGTCAAAGGACAAAGAAAGAGCTCCTCTCCCTGCTCGCAGATCAACTGTCTCAAGCCAGGGTTTCAAACGTTCTAAGGACTTGTCTTCTGTATTTTTTGGCTGGTTGGATAATTTTAAACAAAAGATGTATCTGCCTAGATACCGGCTTTTTTGTGTGTGTATTTTTCAGAAGAAAAATGATGGGTTTGCTTGCTTTGAAGTATTTCTACCAGCATTTTTATGAAGCTACTGAAAGCCACTCCAAGGATGTGCTTTAGCAGAAGGAAAAGTGTGGGGCCTTTGTTTTCGTGTCAGTGCCTATATCTGTAGCTTGAAACTTGTTCAGGTTTACCGTTAACTTTGGAATTCCTTGGGAGCTATGTTGCCTTTCTAATACAAGCCAGGTAAAAGAGCTTAGTTTCAAAATGAACAAAATAATGACAAGGGCAAAAGGCTGCCCAAAAGCACAGCAACTTCCACAGCACCAGGACACCCTGCACCATCCTGCCACCACCCGCTGCTCCTATTTAAACCTTTCTGCACATATTTCCGTGTCATTCCCATCATTACTGTTTCCAAAATGGTTTGCTCTACCACACCAAGCAGATTTCAGAGACGTTTCTTCTTCTCTCATTTTTCATTCCAGAATAAATATATTCTGTGGCTATTTTAGAAGAGGATCCCGTAGAGTTTTTGCATTCAAGCCAGCCTGTGTTTCTGCCTAACAGTGATCCCAGGTCAGCCCTGACATAGCTACTGTAAGTGATGTACCAAAACTTTACTTCCCAAGTATTCAAAAAAGGATGGAAAAGGAATTTCAAATATTGAAGTTCTCACACCAGGGAACTTTATTTTTTTCAAAAAACTCAAGCACGTACCACAGCATATAAAAATGCATCTGCTACTATTTGTCTGATCTTCCCACGCAAGCTTAACAATTTGCATGAAATTAGTAGACCAGCGTATGCTAATAAGCATCAAAATGTCTAACTGCCCATTTGCATTCACAGGTACCCAGAACAGCAATCAAGGAACTATTAGTACAAGCTTAAAATAGGAAGGAAATTCCAACTTGATTTTTATGAGTGGCTTTTGACCATTGGAAGCATCAGGCATGTGCTGAATTCACAAAACCAGGTATGATCCTGTCCCCTGTTTATAGCCAGCGAATAGGTAAATGTGGGTCCTGCTTGCAAGTCTTTGTTTACATCAATAAAGAAATCCCACAAAAAGAATCTACACCATTGGCTCTGGAGAGGGAGGTTTTAACAATTTCCCTAAACCTCAGATTAATTGGAAAAGCCAAACCAGAGGAGACACGCCACCACTGCCACTCGCTGCGAGGGAGCAGCAGCAGAAGGAGAAAGCCCAAGTTGTTCACAGCCTCCTGGGGAGCATGGGAATCATTTGGGATGGAGAAAAATCACCCACAGAATAAAACTCCTCCTTGCGCAGATTCCAGGGGAGAAGCAAATCTTAATATGGCAAAGCACCCAGAGATGAAAGGGCAGAAGCATTTCCTTGTTGGCCTGGCTTGAGCTAAAATAGAACCAATTCCCCGTTTGGCAATTTACTTTTCAGCTAAGTATCTTCTAAGTGACAGCACTTTCTGGACACTTGTTCTTTTTTGATGTGTGCCAAAAATACCACAAAAATACTGACTGTATTTCTCACTACACTCAGGAAACCCTTCCCCTATTTGTGTATCTTATTTCTATGGTTTAATCAAGTAAGAATGAAAGCAAAGGCAAATAAAATCTCCTTCTTTACCCTGCCCCCCCAGGTTATTGCCTGCTCAGCAGAATAAAGTCCATTTCGCCCGAGAAGATGCCGTGCCAGTTGGGACTGGTGTCCTCCCATGCCAGGCTGAGAACGCAGCCTGCTGCTTCTCCTCCACAGCAACAAGGAGATCAAACAAATCTGTGTCAGCTATAAGTAAAAAGACAAGGAAAATAAACTGACTTGAAAGAAAAAAATAAAAACAAATAAATAAATAAAGAGACAATGAATAGACAGAAGAGGGTATTAAGAAAAAAAAAAGACTAAAAATTGTTATGGGGAAAAAAAATAGAAGTGAAGAATTTGCTGTGGAATATCCAGCATTATGGATAAAGAACTAGCAAAATAGTGAGAGAATTTTGTTCAAGAGTCTGTTCACAGACCACAACCTAAGGACTATCGGTACAGATAATGGTGTGCACAGAAAACACCCTCAGCACTAACCTCAGAACTGTGCAGGAACCTTCTCCAGGAAGGTGGAGGCTGCAGCAGAAGTCATTTGGTGCTGGCAAAAGAGCGCGATGTAAGCAAACAACCGCGAGGCTGTTAAACAAGTGAAGCTGGAGAAGCAAGAAAGTAACAAGCGACTGGAAAAAGGCTTTAATTGCCAAACTGCCAAATTACCGTGGTCTGACAGATTGTACCAGTCGGTGCGGCATAGACTTACTGTCAGCATCAGACAAAACTTCCTAAGAGGATAATTTTATCGCAGATGAAATCAGAGACACACAAGCAGCTAAAAGATAAACAAGAAGGTTTCGGAGCAGAATGGTGCACCCATCATCATTAACTTTATTGACTTTGAAAAAGCCTTTGAGAGTCTCGACAAAAAAATGCTTCCAGAAGATAAAGGCTGTACGTGGATTATCTCAGGAGATAGTGAGAAGAATAGCAAACCTTTATGGAGATCCTGACTGGTGGAAGAGACTCACGATAGCAACTGGAGTCAAGCAAAGCTTTACCAGCGCCCGTGCATTTGTTCATTAGAAAATTACTGGAAGAAGGAAACCAACAAAGCAGAGCTTTGCAGGCAGCAAGGCAGACCTTGCATTTTCTGCCTGCGAGAAGCAGGTGGACACCAAACATTGGGTGATATAAAGGAGACACAGAATGTTCAGGGTTGGAAGGGACCTCATAAGATCATCGAGTCCAAAGAGATGGAGAAAACCACGTATGTGTAAGAATGACAAGCAAATCCAACATTACTGTTACTCAAACGTCAATGGAGAATGCTGAAAGGTTTAACTCCCCTTCTAGTCTAGCAGCAGAAGAAAGAAAAACAAGAATAGCAGGAGCGGGTGGAATAACAGACTACGTGTCGTTAGCAAGAGGCTGTTGGGCCCTTCTTTTTCATGCCATACCCATAAGCTGTGGCTGGTTTTTGCAGGGTAGAAAAAGATTAATAGTTAGAAAGCCAGAGTGAAGGACACGTGAGAAAAAAATTAGGACTGAGACTCACAGTTTTTTCTCACTTAAGACAGAAAATGTGTATAGATTTAGGCATGAGAGTCACTGAAATAATCACTGGTGGAAGAGATGAAATCATGCAGGAAGCCATTAGACAAAGCACTGGTAATCAGCTGAGGATGAGGACAAGCTTGTGCTTGTTATTTTCCTCTCTCCTTTGTGTGTTCGTGATGCATTCCCCTTCCTTGGAGAAAGCAGATGCCTTTATAAGTTGTTTTCCTAGCTTTCACATTTCTAATTCGCATGCAACACATAATTCTCTTTTCTTCAGTTTTCCTCATGCCATCATCTTCCCAGGCCTCTTTCCCAGCAGTGAGTTACAAACAATGTTGATCACCTCCTGCTGTTTGTAAATCTCTACCCAACAATATCTCAAATTACCATGATAATTTACTATTCCCAATTAAAACTAAGGTACATTGGAACTGAAAAAGAAATTAAATGCTGTAGTAGCCCATCAGGGTACCAAAAAGCAACCTAGAAGGTAGATTTATGTGTGCAAGAGAATAGCTCACATAGTAATGAGTTCTCACACTCCTCTGAAGGTGCTTTGTGAGAGTACTGACCTAAACGTGAGACTATAAAACATCACACAAGTCTGTAAAATCAGTTACGCACTTAAAGCATATAGCAAAACTCATCAACGTGACTTAAAAATTTCTTTTGAGGAAATCCGTATTTTTAAAGTATAAACTTAAACCCCATGCATTTCTGAGAGGCGTAGCCCAGCCCTCCATTTCCAAGTGCAACAGGAGGTTGTAAAACCTCTTATTAATTTTCCAGTTCATAGACCTAAAAAGCAGGAGGTGAGCTCCAGCTCAGGAAAGGTGAGCCATCCCAGCTTACCTTGGCTTGTCAGCATCAACAGCACCATTAATTTAAGCAACACGGGGGCTAATTTAGTCATATCAAGCTTTGTTCATCCAATGCATCACTGACAGCTTCACAGCCCATCATCCTCACTTCAGCCGCGCGGAGGAAGCCAGAGAGGAGCGAGCGCATCGCTGCTGGGCACACAGGAGGTGATGGACACGTGGCGAGGGCAGTGATGCGGTGCAGCAGAAACAGGCAGTGACAGTGATGTGAGCACGTGTCACCAGTGGGGCTGAGGCACATTTGTTAGAGAAATTGGTGTTAATCTGCTGGATAAACTGTACTGGTTTGGACTTTGGTCTCCATTTACATCTGCTGGTACCCCTCACTGATACTGAGATAGAATCACAGAATGGTAGGGGTGGGAAGGGACCTCTGGAGATGCTCTGGGGCCACCCCCCTGCTCCAGCCAGCAGGGGCACCCAGAGCAGGGGGCCCAGC
>JAAGNO010010986.1:21163-38103 GCA_033439905.1 Ceryle rudis | reverse complement strand
TCCCACACCCTCACACCAAACAACTTGCTCCTCCTGTTCAGATGGAACCTCCTGGGCTCCAGTTTGTTCCCCCTGCCCCTTGTCCTATCACAGGGCACCACTGACAAGGAACTGGCCCCTTCTACTTGACCATCTACTTGACCACCCTTCAGATATCTGTAAACATTCATAAGATCCCTTCCAGTCTTCTCCAGGCTAAACAGCCCCAGGGCTCTCAGCATTTCATCATAAGAAAGATGTTCCAGTCCCTTCAGCATCCTCACAGCCTCTATGCAATACACATTCTCTTAAAAAAAAGAAAATCCTTCCCTTTCTCCCTCACTCTGTTCCCATGTGTGTAGCAACCATCAGAAAATGTGCCCGATATTTACCTCATCCCTTCACCAAATACTATGGGTCTTACCATACGAGAAGAAGGGAATGGTCCAGTAGAGATTGTCCTTAATGGCTGCACCACAGGCCTCAAAGCTCATCTTGGAGGAAAAAAAAAAGCTGCCTTAACTGTCACACTCTCTATCTGTTCTTTCACAGAGGTGATGAGCGTGGTGCAAAGGCAACCCACGACAGAAAACTGCAACTTCAAGTGGCTCAAACACCGATGCCCCTGCTAAATACCAACACAAGCATTCAGATTTGCTGATCTATGCTGCTCATGATGGTTTACTTTTCCAAAGCAACTTTCAAAAAAGCTTTTTTTCAATGGCTGGATATAGAAGAATCTATCTGCGTGACTACAGGAGCTCTGCTGGGTGATGGAGAAGCATTTTGCCTCAGTCTCCTCCTTCTGCATCACACCACAATTGTCCCTGGGTGGTGTGGGATGCAGGATGCCTTCCCTGACCAAGTACCGGGCTTTTTTGGAACCCAGACATTTCTGCTCCTCCTTTTGCTGTAGGTATCGTAGGAGAAATAAAGCCCAGTTCTTTTAAGATATTTACTTATCCTTCAGGCATGAAAGTGTTTCAAAAGCAGTATCAGCATCTGTGTTATTGAATTCCTGCTTGGTTTTGTAAATTAAAACCATGCAATGCGATGCAATGCCCAATTACAACAGTTAGTCATTCCATTATAATCTTGTCTTGCTGGCTTAGCTCTTGCCAAAAAAAGAAAAAAAAAAATGTATTTTTTAATATATTTTTGTGACTCTGCTTGTAATTCTAAGTAGACACGACTCCAAATATCGATTTCAAAGGGTACAACTTTTGGGATGCTTGTTTCCATTCATTGCAGTAATGATGGTGTGGCTATTTGCGATAGAAAGAAACTGCCAGAATATAACAAAAAAAATTCAAGAATGAAAATTAGCCAAGGAATGGACTGCTTTGGGATGTTCTCTTACAGTCCGTGGTGTCAGTACAGGCCAAACACTTCCCCAGCACGATGCTTTGGTCTGGGTTCAGGTACCATGACTGATTTTACTGCAAGGAAGGGCTGAGCCAACTCCTGCTACTCGCTCTTCCCTCTGCCCACCCCATGGCTTTCTGCTCCCACGGAATGAGCCCGTAGCAGCTCCCAGGAGACCACAGTTCACAAACTGGCACATGAAAATTAACGATTCTCTTTGTTAGGTGGGTGGGGATGGGAGGGAGGGGAGAGCTGTGTTGCCTGTCGGCGTGTCAGTATAATTCACTCCAGCACTCCAGAGTGGTTTTGAAGCCCATGCTGGGGCAGACCTTTACAAGCTGGATTTGCACTGACTTCACACCTCTAAAAGAGTGAACCTTGAGAATTATGGAGGCTATATCCAAGAGACTTGTCAGGTCACAGGCTCAAAAGCCTGACTTGCTGTTGAAAATTTTAGTCCATAGGTCGATAATAAAAAGCCATTACAAGAGATGACTATTTGATGACCATTAAGAGAAGTTTATGGGCTCTATCCAGCTCCCTGGGGTCACGCCCCCAAAAGAAAAGGATTGTCAGTGTAGCTTTCGCTGTATTTAAGACCTGGTGGCACCACCTCACCCAAGCCGAGATGCTCTGGGGAATCATAGCTGCTCCATACTTCCTAAAGCACGACCCGTGAGCCAGAAAACATCTATACTGTTCTTTAAGTAACAATAAACTCAGCTATGACATAACGAATGCATTTCTTCAAACTTTTAACATATCCAGGAAATATCTAGCTCACACAAATAATGAATTCTACAGGAGGCCAACAAAAGGCTGAAGTATTTAAAAGATAATGAAAATAAAACCCTTAACGTGTTCTAATAAATTATACATGAGGAAGTCTTTGTAGTCAACCACTTTTCTTAAACCTAATGAGAGCCCCGAGTCAAAAATCTCTGCAAGATCAAGGTAAGTGGTTTTCTTGTTTCCACTTTCTTAAAACAAACCTGAACAGCTGCTTTCAGAAAAATACCTACATTTCTGAGATGGTTTGACCAACGACAGTGACATGGCTGTCCAGTTACGTCAACAGATGTTGTCTTGAAATTAATGGAAGTATGTGATCAACATTAAGTGAAGGTGACAAGTCACAGAACAAAGATGCACGGTCAGAAGGAATGAATTTTGAACAGATGCACCCAGGAAGAAAAGGGAAACAGTGGAGAGACCTACTACACCCTGCACAAGTCCTGACAGCCCCACAGCAACAACACCTGAGCTTTCCTAAAACTTAGAAATGGAGCATTTTAAATCTTCTCACTTCCACCGATGACAGACCATGCACATTGTCCTTCCAGTGAAATACTCTGCTTGCTGCTCCCTGCACCAACAGGAGGAAGAGCTTGTGAGTGGATGGCTCAGTGCAGTTCATCCTGTTTGTCGACGTATTAAAACTCTGCCCAATCTTTTAACTACAGCCACAGAGTTGTGCATACAAAGAACAGGAACGTAGCAAGCGTGCGTGCTAGCGGCCAGTCGAACAGCTCTCAGCTTGCGTACGCAGGATGAAGGTTGGACTTGATGATCCTAGAGGTCCTTTCCCACCATAGTGATTCTCTGGTGCTGTGAATGAAGTCTCTGAAAACACAGCAGCCACATGCAAAGTGTAGCAGAATAACACACACTCTCCATACGTTCAGCATTTCAGTGTGCTCTTCAGGGACGCCTCGCAGGGTACTTTTAGAGGATCCTTAAAACTCACAACTTGCTCTTTTGAAATTTACACAGGATGAGAAGATAAAACAACCTCTTGACAGCACCTGCTTTCTAGAAATTAGCCTGGCCTTCTGCTTCACCGGACCAAATTCCCAAGCTCCGTTTCTACTAAAAACCAGCTTTTGCATGAGGCAGACCAAGAATAGCTGGAGTGACCACCAGCTGACTGAAGAACAAGGTTCATTGTACTTCAACACACATCACCAAACGTCCTGCAGGTGTCACCTAGGGTTCTGCACTCGGGATAAATCATATTTGTGACAAGGATATTAAGACTGACCACATATTTAGGGGATGCCGCTGTGTCAAAAGCCCTGGAGAGGCTGGATTCAAGTAGAGATCACCTCAGGTATTTATTGCACTGTATAGAGAGTAGAACTGGGACAAATATTTGCACAAAATACCACGTTTCTATGCTAGAGGAGAGTTTTGAAGATAGAAAAGGGACTTCATTAACAGCACATGACTCCTCCTGAGTGCAAAATGAGAAGGTAATTGCCTTCATGCCTTCAGAATCTCAAACCGGTACTTTTGTTCTGACTGTTGTAAATAGTGACTGCCAGGCAACAAGGACACGATTTTTAAACAGACCCAAATGAAGAAGCTCAGATCCCAAGAGCTTTCAGAGGAGCTTATGCTCCAGAGTAATGGGGGTAGTTTTGCAAAACCTTATTTCAAAATACACATTACAGGCAGCAACCTGGGGGAAAATAAAAACCCAACCAACCAAAGAAAGGGTGAGTAGCAAAGACACTGTTCATTTTTCTGTCATACATTTATTAACTTTTTGGAGGCTGAGTGGGAGAACTGAAGTAAGGACACACAATAACAGACTTTACCCAAATAAGAGTTCAACTGAAATAGGTTTTAGTCACTGCAGAAGGTCACGGTCGTCAGAAAACGCTGAACACTTTCCTCAGCAAGGGAAAAAAAGGCCCTCAAAGATGCCACAAGTCAGACAGCTGAAGTAATTATTCACCTGGGAAACTTTAGGCTATTATCTCCAATCATACCTTCAAGGATTGGATGCTGATAATTCACAGTCATGGAAATGAAATGCTCCAGTATGAGACACGAGTGAGGGAGATGAATTACAGACTGCCCGGATAATGGAAAAATGAGCAGCATGTTGATCATATACACTAGAATTACAAACTTGGTCAGCCTTGCTGCAATGTAGAACACATAGCAGGGCATAATAAATTACACAACAGCTAAATTATGTTGTCACATCCCTACAGGAAGTGGGACTGGTGAAGAGAATGCTGCCCTTGCACTCAGAAGACCTGACTTCGGCTCCTGGAACTGGGTAACTCTGGACATGTTGCTTCTGTGCCTTGCTTCACCTGTCAGGAAGAGTGGGGAAAATGGGAGAAATGGTGACTGGTGTGTATCATGCCCTTGAAGCAGTGGAATCTCCTCTGATACGTACCTGCCATCCTGCAAAAATCCAATAGACACTCCTTTTAACAGAGTCACCAGGCTGTGACAGCTCCTCTCTGCACGCACAGGACCTCTGTTGGTCAAGCAAAGACCACATTCCCTATGCATTTAAAAATGCACCCCTCCAGCTATCGTTGGCCAGTTCTCTACCATCAACCAAGAGCTGTTGAGCACCCTTTGGTTCCTCATCAAACATGAAGGTTTGGTCAAGGCAATACATGTTCATTCAGGACCCTCCTGTGAAGAACATGCTCTCTGAGCAGTGCTGCCTGAGCAGGGATTTACCAGTGTGCTTCTGGGCACATCTGCACCATCAATAATAAATAATGGAAAACACACATTTCCACGTGGGCTCCGAGACCTCCCCGATGCGATTCCATCAGCAGCGGCAGTCACAGCAGGTCTCATGTCTTTTTAATTTTGTTCTATCTTATACGAAACATCCTTTTTGAGGCTTGGGTAAATCTTTATGACCTGAACTCAGAGGCAACAGCCAGAGAGTGTGGAAACAGCAGATGCGCTGCAGGATGGAAGAAGCTGGGCAATGCTGGCAGCCCACGTATGGGCAGAGGAGACAGTCGTGAGCAGAAACAAACCTGGGCAGCAATCGTAGGGAGGTTGCATGTAGCAGGGGTGAATTAATGCTAAAGACAAAGGAACTGGGATATGAAGCCAAACAATGATCTCATAAAGTATGAGACACTGTACAGCGGTCTGAGGGATGCAGTCGAAAAGGAGAACAAAGTTGAGGAAGAACAGACAAGAAAGAAATCTAAATCAAGCTGGTTAAATTGTTACCGAGCTGAGAGCAATTAGGAAACTCTTTGAAGTCCTCAGAGGACTCCAAAGTTCAGAAGAGTACTGACATAGGGAGCTTGGGTTTGGGACCTTTACTGGAAAAACTAAAATTAACAGCCTCATCCTCTCTTAAGAAATTAGCTCCTACAGTAATCCGATTGAAAGAAATAAAGTAAAATATATCTCTTGACAGCCAGGTACTTTATGTAGTATATACACAGTACAGCAAAAACAGGTCACATTTAAATCCACACTGCAGGACAATTGATTTTTTTTTTTAAGATTTATTTTTTCATTGATTTTTCAGATATGCCCAGATACCATTTCGGTCACTTCATCAATAATATTAAAAGAGAAAAGAGAAAGGAATATAGGAAGGAAGGAAGGAAGGGCAATTGATTCGCTTTATTTCAAAGCCTTCTACTCCAACATCTCCTCTGCTGCACGGTGGGCCAAAACCCCTCCTGGGACAAATCCAAGCACTGAAATTAGGAGAGCTATTCCTATTTATACTCGGCCTGATCACGGTTCTTTACATTCGAAAGCACAAAGTAAACCATGGAAATCATACCGGTGCTAATTCCAAAAACACCCCACTCAACAATTGCTAATCAGTTCATTGATTCTTCTACATGACAAATTCAGCCTGACAGTCCACGATGGGAGAAAGCCTTTTAGTTAACCAGCTTTGACAACGGCATGGGAAGCCTCATGGCGGTGTTGGCCAACCATTGTCATTGCCACCTTAAAGCCTTCCCTCTGGGAAATTTCAATTACCTCTTTCCTCAATGATTTTCTTTCCAGGGTAGTCTTTAAGAATTTAGAAACAACTATAAAGTCTAAGAGACAGAGAGTGTTCTAGAAATGAAGGGAGAGAGGCAGAGTCCTGCCCCAAATCCTTTCTACCAAGCTGATTTTGAGATCTGCTACTTGCTATCAGCTGTAACGTTACAACCTCAGAGCTGGAAGGTGCGTGATGAGGAAAGCAGCCCCCATCTCACATGGTAGCTTTATTTTATTTATCACAACCGTTTCGATTGCTCAGGAGACAGATAACAACATGAGGGCTGTAGCTGAGAAGTTTACTGAAGATCTCAAATTTGGAAGTTTTGACCAAGTCCAATTCATGTGTGTGGAAACGAAAGTCCCGAAAGCCACAATCTGTTTAACAAGCTCCCCAAAAACATATGACAGTCCAGAGCTGCCTCTTGCCTACAGTACCTGGGTCAGAATGACCCAAGCGGGCCCTCATGGGTGTTTGTCTTAAAAAGCATGCAATGTGTCCGCTCGGCGACACGGTCGCATCAGTGGAAGCCCAACAGACACACCAAAACCACCTGCAGAGACTTAGCCCCTTTACCACCGAAGCTGCAAATGCCTCCACTTCTTCTTCTATCACTGTACCAGCTTTTTTGAGCTGTAAAAATCTGGCTAAGGCCCTGGAAGTGGTAAGTCAAGAGCTGCCAAACCCAAGCAGGTGACCTTTTGCTTGTCCTCCAATCTCATTTCAGGCCGCTCCTTCTCCCTCACTTGAGGGGTTCAAGGGAGGTTAAGCTACACCTTCTGGAATACAGCTCTGTCTTCTCCTCCAGGTGTGCCAGACTGTCTCTCTGCTCTGATATTTTACCCCAGGCCTTTTCCTGCATGATTTTTTTAAGGTGGCTAAAAAGCAGTCTTGATGTCATGGTTGAGCTGCTGCCTCCCTCAGAGCTCAAAACCAGATAATTCATTTCCCCTCCAGATCTGTGACCTACTCCACAGACACTCAACAACCAGTTGGAGAAAATTAGATTTGACAAGTGTCAAGAGTGGCTCATGTCATACTCCCCAACTCCAGCCTTTCTCACCTTCTCCTCCACCACCCATGCTTGAAAGAGCACCTGCGACTTCCCTGGAATTACCAGACAAATAAGGTTCACAGAGCCATAGAATCCCAAGTTGGAAGTGACATTAAGGATCATTTAGTCTGACCTTTCTTGGCGAAGGCACGGTCTAGGTAAGATGGCCCAGCACCCTGTGTAGCTGAATCTTAAGTGTCCGCTGTTGGGGAATCCACCACTTCCCTGGGGAGATGTTTCCAGTAGCTGGTTGTTCTCACTGTGAAAACATTTAGAAAGTTTATGAAGATGTGTTGCAGTTTGCTTGGTCCTGGACTACTTAGCCAACTGCTGAAGTTAGGTCATGGACCAGCCAGTGCTGCATTAGGGGAATGAGAGATTTCATGGCCTCTTCTGATATCTATAGGAATTTCTGGAGCAGGGTTAGATTTGGGGTTAGGGTAGGGTCTCAGGAGCTAGGTGGCCTTGTTGGTTGGACATAGAATCATAGAATGGTTTGGGTTAGAAGGGACCTCAAGGACCATCTAGTTCCAACTGCACTGCCATGGGCAGGGACACCTCCCGCTAGGCCTAAGTGAGCGAAAGGGCACTTCTGATAGAAAAGGAGCAAAGAGTATCTGGACTCAAGCTCTAATTACCTGAGGTATACTTATGAATATACCAAGGGCTCATACATACATAATTAATGTTGAATTATAGAGATATTTGTCTGTCCATGTGCAGAAGACAGGAATAAAGGCTCATAATGCACATAATTGCTGTGTAAGAATGACTAAATGCACATAGTATTTGTGCTGTTTGTAATTAATTAAATCACCACTAAAACTAGCTGGAGGCTTTTCTTCTGCTTAATGGCAAATTCACAGGCATTCTTCTACTTACGGCACTGCCTCGTACGAGACTGGATGGTAAATGCCCGAAGAGTAAAGAAGAATTACGTGACACCCAGTATATACATTAGGAAGGATTGGCTCTTCTGAGGCATTTGAGCTCATTTTCTAGTCATGTGGGTTGACTAAAACAAATCACCCCCAAAAGGGACATGTTTTCCAACTCAAACCAGGATAAATATCAAACGAGCAATCTGAAAACACAAGAGGATGCACGGATGAAACAAAGAATCAAAATTAGCCAGGAGTAAAGCTTAAAAAATTTCCAGGAAATATTTCTGGATTGTAAAAGCTTGGGATGACAGGCACATAATAAATGAAAAAATAACTAGATAAATAAATAAATACATGATTTTGTTCAGATATTCTCATACAATTCACAAAAAAAGAATCACCGAAAGCCTAAAATCTCTTTTATTGTCTCACATCATTACCATTTCTGATTATCCAGCAGCTTCCACAGCCTTCAGGACACCTCACAGATTTACAAAGCCAATGGATAAGCCACGGCCCGAGCTGATGCGGAACCTCTCCCTTCATCCCATCCCCCAGAGAATGTACAGCATCACCTGAGCTGAGGCAGCTGGGCACAAATTACGAAGATAAAAGAGCCTAATTCTGCAAAACCTGATTTTCCAGCCTCCTTCCACCATTCAAGGAACCTCATTTAGTGATGATATTTGGCACAAACAGCGTTTTGCAGCACTGCAAACAGCCGACTTTGAATCGTTTTCCCATCCCTGTCTTGTAGGACCCTTCTGTGCCGGTGAGATGAAGGGATCGTGTCTGCGTGGCTGGTGCTGACACTGCACCTGCTTTATTGATACAGAAACATTTCTGATTTTTCCAGCCACTTTTACACCTTATACACACTCATTTTGTCTCTAGAGTGAAGCAGAGACTCCAGATTTGCCGTGTGCTTCACGGTGACATCGCAAAGCAGCAAGGGGATGTTAGAGAAGGGCTTGTAGAAACCACGGTGTGCCATCAGGAACTCTAACCAATTTATGCTAGTGCCAACCTTATGCAAAATGAGAAAGCAAACAAATAAACTCGTCTCACACTCTGCCTGCATAAATTCCTTTAACGGTAGAGATGAAAAGGTCAATGCCCAAAGGCCACTGGCTTAATGGGCTGCTGTAAAGTAATTGATGCTGTCAGCCCCAGACACACAAAAAATCACAGGTCAGATCCCCCAAAACATAAAAAAGGATTTACTATCACAAGATTAGGTTTTAATATAATGGAAAGCTTCGTTTTAACCCTCCAGCTTTTAATCTTTGGAAAATAACATTTTCAAGTTCTTTTCCCCCGGTACCGTGAAGCTTCGAGTTTTACTTCCCTTTAAAAACGGAGACGTGATTCTATCATTCCAGCTATAATTACAGCCAAATTATAGCCCTCCTAGAAAAGTCTGGTTAACTACTAGTAGAATTATTATCAACTAGCAGCAAACTAGGCTAAACGGACAAAAGCCACGTAGCAACTGTTGTCAGAAGAAATTAAAGAAAAGAAAAAGGAAAAAAAAATAAAAATGAAAACCAACCCCAAAAATCCCGTCAGGAGACTAATGATAAAATCCCTCCTCGAGCTGGCAATGCTGTCACAAAGCACAAACCACAAAACGCATTCAAATGAAAGTTTGTGTAGACTGTCACAGTGTCTATAATATGCAAAAAAGCTGCTTTTTTTTCTCCCCCCCTTTTTTTTTTTTCCTTTTCCTTTTTACAAGGGCATGGCACTGCTTTCTTGTTGACACTAATGCACCAAGAACAGCTGCAGATGGGCAGTAGCATTAATTTTTCATCATTCTCCCCATAGGTTTCTGAAGGCTGAGGGTCTAAGAAAGGGAAATAAGTATAAAGCCAGATTGTCCCTCATTCCTATTTTGTAGCAGCATAAACGCTGTTGAAATTAATTGGATTTTACTACATGTATCCGGGAGGAAAAAAATAAATATATATAGTAACAGACACAAACAGAAGTGTTGCCCTCGTTGAGAGGATAGAGCTTTCAGGCTGTTGTGTCTAAAACAGCACAGCCCTGCAGTTAAATGCAGGCACACTGGTGAGAAGCTTCTTCCAAAGGCAATATTTACAGTCCCCTGCGGCTCGGACAGTGGTACCCACCCCATCTCACCAGGACGCGGGAATTAGCCTGCTCTGCAGACGTGTTCTGGAGTCACCGAGTGCCATTTGAAGTGCTCAGAGTCCTCGGCCACGCTCAGGCCCTCAGCAGGATGCCCAAATCGTTGACCCTCTCTGGATGCCAGTGAGAACATGCCCCTGATGAGCCCGGTTGGCTGCTGGATCTCTGCCTGGCAAAGCCTGCTCATTCGGGATCCATCTCTGCACTAATTCAGCTGTACTAAAATTACACACATCTTTAAAAAAACCCACAACGTTATCTACTGCTGGGATGATGATCAAGAAGCAACATTAAAACTGCTCTACATTGACAAAAAGCCACACAGCGGAGTTACAAAAGTGGCAATTTCTAGTGACTAATGGAAGCTTAGAGGGAATTAAGTATTCAGCTTCTCAGGCGCACAGAGACACACGGGGAGCTTGAACCACCTCGAGGGATCGAAACTGCTGGTCCCAGACTGGGGAACAGGGATGAGAGAATTTGGGAATCTCAGAGAGATCTGGACTATGGGGAAAAGCACAACTCCTCTAGATATTTCTGCAGGGTTTCTCCTTCCCTGAAATAGCCCAGAAATTAATGATCTGGTTAATGGCTAATCATTATCTAATTTCATTTCTTTCAAAGATACTTCATTTTATCCTTTCCTCTGCTTTTTCCTAAGCAGCGCTTCCTCACTGTGCTCTCCGGAGAAGTTACTCGAATCTCAGCCCAGGTGCCAAAGCACTGACATGGAGTCGACTGCTACATTCAGCTGAAGCAGCAAAGGGTTTTCCAGGTCTTACAAAGGGGCGTAATTCAAAAGAAATAAATAATATCACAATTCAAATTCAACAAATGCAGTTTCTTCTTCAGATTTCCTGCTGGGAATTTTCCACGACAGAGTTAATCAGTAACTATAATCTGTGATTTCATCTCTCATCACCATAAAAATTAAGCAAGTTTGCAATGCCACAGATCCACACTGTGATGAGAGCCCAAGCCCCTCCTGCATGGCTCAGCTCAGTTACTGGAGACTTAGACTTCTTGGAGGGGAGCTTGGGAGATTGACCTTTTGCCCCATTCCAGCAGGGAGCGAGGCACAGAAGTGCTGTTAATTCTCCAAGAATTTCATTTAAAGGCTATTCCTGTCCCACTGCTGTGATGTGACACCTCACCAAGAAGTTTTCAGGGACTCCGAAAGGACCCCTCCTGAGGTTTGACTCCATAAACTTGAAGAAGGTCAGCAGTTAAACAATGTGATGTAAAGAAAGAATAGGTAAATTAGGAAGAAAAAAAAAAAAATTAGCTATAAAGGTGAAGAGATGCCTGGTTTACACAGGAGGGAAACTGAAGGGGTTTTTCTCAGTACCAAAGGAAGAACTTCAATGACAGTGATGGTTTCAAATACACTGCTCCATCTCATGGTACTTCAGTGTGTCACCCCCGAGCATCTTTCACAAGCCAGATCAGACATTAAAGCTCTTCCCATCTAAAAATTCTAGGCACCTCTTAAGGGGAAAAAAACCTTTTGAATGTCAAGAGAGAGAACTATAAAAACTCCAGTTTCAACTACCACCATTTCCCACTTAATGTCACTCATTAAAAACATCTGCATCAAGAATTAGTGGTGACCATTATTTTCATGCTGTACGCACGTTCAAAGTTTCAGGTGACCATTCCATGGCACGTAATAAATCTTCTGAGGCTGTGAGCAGTTGATATGGTTTATTTTAATGGCCACAGTTAAAGGTTTCATGGGATCAGGCCACAACCAAATCCCTTTATAATAATTCTTTAGGCTACTACATAATTTATAGCCCTTATGCACTTTTCATGATCTAATTTACCTTCCTCTTAAAATATTTTGTAAAACCAGTGTTCCAGTTATAATGATATATATCCCATTATAAAACATACTCACTACTTTGTTACCAGAATAGCATTTTATGTGTGTAAACCAAGAGGCATTAGCATATGCCAGAATTACTCTCCCAACTCAGTGATATACGGAGCATAATGGAATTATGAGCAATTTGGTTCAGACTGTCAAAAATATAAATGCAGTGAGAGTTTCGTAACAGGCCTGCAAATAATGTTTCAGAAGAAAACTGTGGTTTTGCAAATGAGACTCCCCCCAGAAAAGTAAAATCTAGAAGTGAGGTGAAGGAGGGCAGGGGAAGCAGGGTGTGGAGGCAGCTACAGGGGTTTGTGATCGTAAGGGACCAGAAAGGAAAGGGGGAAAAGGCCAACTCCATGGATTCCCCATCAACACTGCCCCAAGATGTGAAGGAATGAAAAGGCAAAAAAAGCTGGGAGAAAATGTTACCATATTTTTGAAGGAGGTTTCACCGAGAGCAATCACACTCACAAAACCAATTGTTTGGTTGGTTTTTTAACTCTGTTTAACTAAAACATCAAAGAGTGCTTCTCTTTAAAGCTGGGAGCAAGTGATCTCTATGGGCTCCTTCAATTCAAGTTCTTTCTACCCATTTCAATAATACTTAACCATATCCATCTTAAACAGGATTTTCTTGCCACTAAATAAGTTTCTCTGCCCAAACCATCCTCTAAAGGCATATAACAACAGCTCAAGAGACACTCCAGCAGGTATTATCTACCCCATACCTGCCCTTCCCTAAAGAAAACCTCTCACCCACTCAAGCATATAATACACTTTCCTGGTAGGAAAAGTTGTGAAATATAATTTTCTCATGTTACTGCACTACATGAACTATTACACACCACGTGCCATGCCATAATTCATTAAAACAACAGGGGGCTGATCAGTATTCCCTTTTACAACATGGTGTATATATGTGCTTCGTACGGTGTCGTCTCGCTGGAGATACCAGTGATACAGCCATTTTTATCAGTATACTCAGAATCTTGGGGTTTTTTTTTTTCCCCAAAATACCCACACAAATCAGGTGCCAGAGAGCTGGGCTCTCTTTACCCCCAGAAATCCAAACTCTGAGCTGTATTATCTACAATATCTATGGGAAGCAAATATCAGCTGCATCGTATGAAGTTGGTTTTTTCCTTTACTTCTGTCTCCTTTTAGTTAGGCTTTGCACCATCAACATTACCTAGCAAAAAAAAATTACAGCTACGCATTGAAAGATTTCCACCTACTTCACAAATCCCAAGGAGCACCGATGATAACGTTGTCTCTTAATACTACTCGTGGTATCAAAGAACCTGTGCGCTCATTCCCATTTTAGACATCATGAAACTGAAATAAAAGACATTTTCCTGGGTTACCAATAACTTTCTTATCCTTGTTTGGGCCAGAGTCAAGAATAGAGTCCAAATGGCATCGTTTCCAGTGGTAGTTCTCAAAAGCAACCATGAGTTTTATCTCAAGAGCAGTTCTCTTGACCCTCACTGGTGTCCGTCTCGGGTCCCTTTCCCTATTGCAAAGCTGGCAAGAGGAAGATTTTAGTTTTAAGGCAACAGGATGAGAACATATTTATTTCCTCTCAAAAGGTGCACGTGTTGTTACAGCAAGAAGATTCAGCCTGGCTATCCCCTTCCCTTGGAGGAGCTCTGAAAAGCCGTGCTCGCTTCAATTTACAGTAGCTTGCACCAGTTCAATAACCCCATTCAAACTCATGACAGTGACCATTATCTGTGCGCCAGCTGCTCTGATCTGACCAAAAGGCTGTACAACAGTAATCCGAGGATACATGCTCCACTAAGTTAGATTTCAGCTACCATAGCCCGCTGACTAAAAACCCCCTTTCTGCCTCTCCCAGAGTCATATATACAGCGAAACACAAATCCCACTTGCAGCTGCACCGTCGAGCAATGACCAAGTTCTGCAAGAGGCACGGCGTCTGCCAGGCTCTTTGCTACTTCTTATGAAAAAAAAAAAAAACCCAACACAAAAAAGCCCCTTTACACCTGCATTTAAAATGCTGCCTAGTTTCTGGAGGGTTACTGAACACAAGACTGCAGATTGCATTTGGCAGTGATAAAATCAAGCTGCCATTGCTACCGGAGACTGAGCACAGCTCATATATATCTTACCTTTTAAGCCCATTCTATCGAAGCTGTAGCACAAATAAAGATGAATAGTATCTCTTTCTAAGCCAGCACAAAACCACCCCTCAATGTAGCAGAAACTGCACAATACTTATCACCTTTTCACAGGATCCTGTTTAAGCTTATAAACACTTTGTTATTATTTCCAGATTTCATTCACGATTTTTGTTAAATCCTCTCTACAAAACTTGCTGGTTTAACCTCTCCCTATCAGTTTAAGATGAGTATCAGTTCCCAGCAGCAAAGCTACCTGTGACAGACAGCTCTGCTCTCAATGTATATGGCCTCGAGAGCAGCTGTCACATTTTATATATAGCCAAGAGCTGTGCTTTGCTGCGTAGTAGGGAAAAGATTTAAGCCACTGAAAATTACTAAGGGCTTAAGTCCAACATCCTGCTAAACATTAAAAAAAATAAAATCAGGTTTCCTGTATACCTCGGTGGGTTGTTCGGGTTTGGTTTTTTTTCATTTCAACCTCCTGAAATAAATAATTCTCGCTGTGACAACCCGTGTCAGGGTTGTAACAGTGCAGAAGGGATGACCGATCCACCCCTTCGGTCACACTGCTCCCGTCTGGTCCTCAGCACAGGCAAACTGCTGATATTTCTTTTACGTGCGAGGTCCAGAGCGGTGAAAAGAAGTCTTATACCCATTACTGTGAGGTTTTGCTGATTCTGTACCCTGTTAGATTGTTTATTTTTCTTTCTTTGGCTTTTCACCGATGCTACTAAGCAAAACCCACGCTAAAGGCCCAAGAAGATACAGAGATTTGAAGGCTGCTGGTGTGATGCTCCCTCTTGGGCCAACGTCCATGAAGTATTTAAGTTCTACGTATACCCTGAGTAAAGAGCACATAGGCTTTGCAAGGGCCTTCTGAACAAAATGCTTCACAGGCTTTTTCCAAAATAGGATGAGTGGGGAAAAAAAATCATAGCGGGAGAAGCTGAACGACTGCCTGCATCCAGTCTGACCTCCTAGGTCACATTTCCATTTGGTGCAAGGGCAGGAGATACCTAAACCTTCAGATAAAAACTTTTAGATGCCTGAATTCCCCTCAAAATCACCAGGAGTTAATAATTCATTATGCAGACCTCAGGTACACACAGGCTGCAGACTGGGCTCTGCCGGGCAGCAGAGCCCTTCAAGAGACAGCGAAGACCTGAACAAAGTGCAGATGGAAGCAAGGCAAGTGTCCATCTCTGCCGGGGTTAGGAAAGCTTTTCAGACCCTATCAAATGGTCTCCATCATATCTTGAAATCAGAAGAGCTTCAGTTTTGACCTTGTGCAGGTTATTGCCGACTTCTGCAGAGCTGCTGCTGGTGTCCCTTTCTCCAGCTGCCAGCAGAGCTCTGCCACCAGCTGAGAAGCTTTCTTCTCCCCTGCCCACCCTTCAGACTACTCTTCAGCTTTGCAGAGATGGCTGAAACTCTTTGCAAACGTTACGCTGACCTATAATGGCATAAACTCTTTGTCCAAATCTGACTGATAGTCCTAAGCAATCACCTATTGGGTCTTACTAACAGCAAAATCTCGGTGTGCTTGTTTTTCATGACAGCTCAATGCCAACAGGAGAGCACCCACTGCACCCCTCTGCTACACGGGTGCCATGGAAAGGAAGCTGCAGGCACAAACCAGATAAAATCTACAACCATTTATTTATTTGCATGGAAATTTATTAGTTCTGTAAATGTAAACATTACCTGGTGGGCTCTGGAGCAGGAGTGGCACAATTCTAAATCAATCTGAGGTTACGTTTTCTAGGTAAATCTCTTTTGTTACATTTTCTGCATCTATATCTTAGAATTTATATAGATAGAGTTCCAGACTCTACGCTGTGTTATTTATGTTTATAGGTTGGTTGAGGGGGATATTTCCATTGGAAACTGAAAATATCACAGTAGGAAATGTAATCTCTTTAGAAACCAAATGAAATAAGAGGAGGAAAAAAAGTAAAGTGTGAGAAAGTTTTTCTCACCTGCCAGCCCAGAAGGCTGCAGAACATTTAATCAGCATGGAGGTACAGGGGGTGACAAGGTCAGTGAGTGCAGGACCAGACTACTGTGGGAATCCCTGGGTCTAGGAAGCACCGGTTACCAGTTGAAGAAGGGTTCAAGCAGAATATCCTCTGTTCAGAGTCCACATAAGCACTATCAGCTGTGGTCCAGCCAGCTAGAAAACAAGCACGAGTCTTCATAAATGTGATTCCACACACAGAAAGATATCCCACCCCTTCTCTACTCTACATAAGGGAAACGGATCTGATCAGAGCAGGACAGGTATGGGATGGAAGAGGGTTTAGATTTGGACCACTTAGAGGTCCACAGGGCTAAACTTAGATCTTGCCACTTCCAAGGCTCGTGTATTGGCACAACCCCCAGTGGGCAGAGACATCTAATAGGAATTTTATTTTCATGTTGATATTCCAGCTGGTGTTTCTCCCAGACATTTGGGGTTTGCTTGGCTACTAGCATTCACTTCTACTTGCAGCCACAATCATAACTGGAACCACGCTCTAGTTTAAGCAGAGCACAACCTCAGCTCAAACTGAAGTGGAAATCCCTGTCAGACACCATTTCTATCTCCTTTTTTTTCCTAAGGGTGAAGCAAAAGTGGAGAGGGAAGGAGAGTGAAAGAGAAGGACCACACGGCAGGGAAGTTATGGATGATGGTGGTGGATGAATGCAGTCTCTGTCT